>JAQIHN010000134.1:0-291391 GCA_027917425.1 Gastrophryne carolinensis
GTCGCTGGGATTTGGGCATAGAGAGGGCAAAACAATGTCCTGATTCAGATGAAACTCCGAGACCACTTTAGGAAGAAAATCCTGCTTGAAACGAAAGACAACCTTGTCCTGATGTTTCTCGAAGTCCGGAGCTGTAATGGATAAAGCTGCCAACTCAGAAACACGCCTAACCGAAGTGATAGCCACCAAAAAGGCCACCTTTTGGGTAAGAGAAGACAAAGCTATCTCATTCAAGGGCTCAAACGGAGGGCCCTGGAGAGCAGAAAGAACCAGGTTCAAATCCCAAACTGGAACAAAAGGCTTCCTAGGAGGCCGAACATGTGTAACACCTTGGAAAAAGGTCTTGACTAAGGGATGAAGTGCAAAAGACCTCTGGAAGAACACCGCCAGGGCAGAAACCTGCCCTTTCAATGTACTAAGCTGGAGCCCCAGATCTAGACCATGTTGGAGAAACTCTAAAATTCTAGGAATGGAGAACTCTCGACAAGAAAAAGACCTACTTTCACACCAATCAATATAGGCCCTCCAAGTCCTGTAGTAAATAGAAGAGGAAGAGCGCTTCCTGGCACAGATAAGAGTCTGAATCACTGCGTCAGAAAGACCTTCCTCCTTCAAGATGGCGGTTTCAGCAGCCATGCAGTCAAAGCCAGCGATGGTAAATTGGGATAGCGCAGCCGACCCTGGGTGAGCAGGTCCGGCAGCAGAGGCAGGGCGAACTGATACTCTGCCAGTCTTACAAGATCTGCGAACCAAACTCGCCTTGGCCACCTTGGGGCCACCAGAATTGCCGACGCACCATCCAAGGCCAGTTTGCGCAGCACTCTGGCTAGCATTGGGAACGGAGGAAACAGGTAAAGGAGCCCCAGATCCCTCCAGTTTAGAGACATGGCATCCACTGTCAGAGCCAGAGGATCCTGCGAGAGAGACACAAAGACTTGAAGCTTGTGATTGTGACAAGAAGCAAAGAGGTCCACCGCTGGGACCCCCCACCTGAGACATATCGAACGAAACACCTTGGGACTGAGAGACCACTCCCCCTGACGAGAGGAGGCCCTGCTCAGCAAGTCCGCCTCCGTGTTCTCCACTCCCGGAATGTAGACTGCTGAGATACACGGGACGTGGGTCTCTGCCCAGTCCAGAATCAAAGACACTTCCCTGAGGGCACTCCTGCTGCGAGTCCCTCCTTGGTGATTGATGTAAGCAACCGCCGTTCTGTTGTCCGACCGGACCTGAACTGGCAGGCCTCTCAACTGATGAGTCAAGCGAAACAGAACCAACCTGATGGCTCTCAACTCCAGAACATTGATGGGCTCGTGAGCCTCCCGCGGGCCCCACAAACCCTGAAACTGGAGATCCTTCCAAACACCCCCCCAACCTGACAGACTGGCATCCGTGGTGACTGTTTCCCAACACAGAGCCAGAAAAGATCTGCCCTTCAACAGATTGACCGACCCCAGCCACCATTGCAGGGATCGACAAACTCGGGGAGTCATCAGGAAGGACTGATCCAACGATAGAGGAGACTTGTCCCAAACCTTCAACAGATGAAGCTGAAGCGTCCTTGTGTGAAACTGCGCAAAGGGAACTGCCTCGAATGAGGCCACCATTAACCCCACCAGCCTCATCCCTAACCGGATGGTCGGATGAGGGGTAGACAAGAGAAGCCGAACTAACTCCTGAATCAAAAGAATCTTGGCCTGGGGTAGAAACACCCTGGCCTGTGAAGTGTCCAGAGACATTCCCAGAAAGGTCAGAATTCTGGACGGAGAAAGAGAAGACTTGGGGTGGTTGATCACCCAACCGAACCTTTCCAGAGTGGACACCACCGCTCTGGTGTCCAACTCCGCTTGGTTGAAGGAAGAGGCCATGATCAGTAGATCGTCCAAATAGGGCACGATGCGGATACCCTGGCCTCTGAGCAGAGCCATCACCCCCGCTAGCACCTTGGTGAACACCCGAGGAGCTGAGGTGAGACCGAAAGGAAGTGCCACAAACTGAAAGTGCCGATCCTCCACCACGAACCTGAGAAACCTCTGGTGTGCTGGAAAAACCGGAACGTGTAGATAAGCATCCTTGATGTCTATGGACGTCAGAAAGTCTCCCTGACGAAGAGAGTGAATGGCCGAACGCAGCGTTTCCATGCGGAATTTCCTCGGCCGGATGAACCTGTTGAGAAACTTCAGATCCAAGATGGGTCGGACCAACCCGTCCTTCCTGGGTACCGTGAACAGATTGGAATAAAAGCCCCTGCCCCGATCTGAAGGGGGCACTGGGCAAATGACAGCCATGTCCAGAAGATTCTCCACTGCCACCAGGAGCCCCTGCGCCGCTAGAGGCTCCGACGGCATCCGAGACCTGACAAATCTGGAAGGGGGGCGGAGCTCGAACTCCAGCTTGTAGCCGGAAGACACCACTTCCCGGATCCATCTGTCCGAGACCTCTTGATCCCAGATCTGAGAGAAGTGCTGCAGCCGTCCCCCCACCCGCGGTTTGGGCTTAGAGCCCCAACTGTATCCAGAACGGGCACGTCCTCTGCCCCTGTTTCTGGAATCTCCTCTGGAAGAGGGAAATGCAGAACCCCTACCAGATCTGGCCCCCCGAAAGGAGGGGGTAAAGGCAGGCGCCCCCCCGAAAAGGGCGGCGTTGTTTCTTACGTTGAGGTAACCTACCACCCTTGGTGACAGAGTCCAATGTCTCTCCAAAGAGCCGTAGACCAACAAAGGGTAAAGCCGTCAGTAATTTTTTGGACATAAAATCGGCCGCCCACTGGCGCAGCCACACCGACCGCCGAATAGCCACAAGCAGAGCCGACGTCCTACCACACATCATCAAAGTGTCATCCAAGGCGGTCAACACAAAGGATAGAAACAACTCACACCGTTTAAGGCTAAGGAACTCGTTACTACCAGGACGAAGCCCGGAAGAAGTCAACAGGTCCCTGACCACAGACCTGGTAGCCAACACCATTAGCTCCGAAGCACACACAGGCCGGATGGCCGACCCAATGCTAGTAAAGCCATGAGAAGCCATCTGATCAATACGTTTATCCTCTCCATCTTTGAGAGTGGAACAATCAGGTCTGTTTAAAACCGAGGAGTTAGACAACCCCAAAACCGGTGCATCCACCTCGGGGGGAGATGCCCAGCGCTTGACCGCCTCAGAAGGAAAGGGATATTTCCTATCCCACCCCTGAGGGATGCCAGGGAGCCGAGCCGGCCTATCCCATTCCTTGTCAATGATTCTATCAAAATGGCGTTGCGTAGGAAACTCCAGGCGCGGCCTGGATTCCTCAAACAATTCACCTTTCTGCTGTGACGCCTCCTCGGGAGGGGAAATATTCAGAACTTCCAGCATGAGAGACAGAGCGTGAGGGGAGTCCAAGGATCTCCCTAAATCAGAAAGCTCGGCATCAGCGCCAGCAGACTGCTCATCATCCGAAAATTCTGAACCCTCATCAACTTCCCCCTCCTCTAGCTGAGGATAATCAGACCAATCCAGATTGTCTCTGTCATCAAGATCATCCACCGGCGGAGCCGGCGACAAATGCTTTCTCTTAGACGGAGCCCTACGGGCGACCGAGCTAGAGAGCATTTTCTCAAGGCTAGCCAATCTGGCACACATCTCGGATTGCAGATCCCTGCCCATGACCACGTCACACGGGGCACGAGTCAAGGCGGGAGGGGGAGTTGAGGTGGCCGGCTGTGCTGACCCCGCCGCTTGGGGTTCGGACTGCCGCGTAATAGTTTGCTGTGCACATGGTATACACAGTAACACATCATCCCCAGTAATGGAAATCCCACACAACATACACTTTTTGGGATGCCCCGAAGGGGTCCCAGTCCCAGTATCCGGGGATGCCTCCATAAGGTGAATTTTGAGTGGTCGCTATGACCCAGGGAATTACGCCAGTTAGACAACCCGGGATGCCCCTTTAATGTCCCGAGTGGGAGGATTTGTGATGCTAAAATGGACCCAGGGACCCAGGATCAGGAGAGACCTTCCAATACTACAGAAGATCCTCCTGGATAACCTTCACCTAAAAGACAGAGAGAGACCCATAAGTCCCTACAATAAGACTTAACAGATAAAGAAAAGAAGAAATAAATGAGGCCCACAGGGCCACTCACAAACGCTGCGATGAACGATCCGCCTCAGAACAATGGCGATTTCTGAGGTGAAGTGAAGAGAAGAAGAACTGCCTTGTCAGGGGCGTGGTCTGCGCAGCCCGCGCAAAGCTGATCTGTGCCCCTTAAGCTGCCTAGTAACAGGGAGCTGCCTAGTAACAGGGAGCTCAGCTCCGCAGCGGCGCCAGTACAGAGGAGGGCGGAGCCGCGGCGACGCGCCGAAAGCCCGGCTCCGCCCCCCCTTCCAGTGTGAATGAAGCATGAGGGAAGAAGTCCCTCACGCACCAGCCCAGAGACCGGCGCCGCCGACAACCGCGGCGCCGGCTGCCATGACAGCGGGTGCTCCCGCTATCACTAGCGGAGCACCCGCCCCGCTCGCTGCGGCGAGGAATGAATGAGAGAACGGGGGCTGGCCGCGGCAGAGCGCCGAGTGCCAGCCCCGCCCCCCCAAAGCGTGTGAGGTAAAAAATTTACCTCACAGACTGAAAAACCCCGGCACCCGGCTGCAATGACAGCCGCGGTGCTGCAACATAGTAACAACAGTGAATAAAGAGAGAATAAAGCTAACCCCTATGAGAGGAACCCCCAGCCCCCATAGTTGGTAAAGGGAAGGGCCCCCCCCCCCCAGGGGAAAAGTCAAGGGACGGGGCATCCCAAACCGGGATCACCTACCCGGTATGACCGCCTACCCTCTCTTTTAGGGTCTCACGGTGGAGCTCTGCTCCTCAGCACCAGAGGTGCCAATGTACCCTCGCTCGGGCCAGCAGCCAAGACTGTGGAGGCATGTAATCTGAGGTAAATTTTGGGACAAACAGGGGTCCGAGCGGAAATAGACAAAATAAGAGGCCGGGAGTTACCCCGGCTACCTGAAATCCCCCTGTGCAAGGAGGAGCCATCATCTTCTGACTTGCTCGGCGTCTGCAGAGATGGAAAACTGGGTAGTGAGTGGGAGGTCCCAGGTATTTATGGATCAGGGAGGGGCTTTCTTTTGCTGTCATCTCTGCAGGAACGCCCTCTTCGGGACGATGTTGCCCACATGTTATGGATTCTTGAAGCGGGGTGTGTGACATACTAAGAATACAGCCTAACCATGCTCATGCAAAAGAGAGTAGCCATGGCAACAATACTCAGCACAAGCCAAAACGTTTACTCTAGGCTTAGAAGGACAAAATCAACCAAGTAATACCGATCCGAGGGCACCTACACCCGTGGAGGCAATCAGATCCGGTACTAAAGGATGGAGACCCATAAGCCCCAAGGGCATAATCCCTACCAGGGACAAGAAACGGACCAGGAAAATCTCCAACACCTGTAGGGGAAGACAGATCCCCTTAGCTCAAAGTATATCAAGACAGTAGCCCAGAGACCAGAGGATCTGGAATAAAGGAGAATCAAAACACCGCCTGGAGCCAAACTCGACGTAATGCGGACCACCCCCCTCTCATGGTGTACAGATATATAAACAAATATATATTGACTATGACCGCTAACAGAGCCATCCTTTATGGCACACTTATGACTGGAGCAACCGCCCCAGAAGAGCGATATGAGGTAAGGAACAGGTCAGAAGAACCTGAATAAGACCCAAGGTAACCCTAGTAGGGCATCAGACTAAGTAAACCCCCAAGAGGAAGCAAGAATTCCTCAAGGAATGTACCTGAGCAAACCCTGATGAATGCTCAACACAGAAGATTGGAACAGACCTCTGTAGTAGGCGAACAGGGCGAGCCCTGAAACCTTCATAGAACTAAGTTGGGGAGCAAACACCAACCATGCTGTAATAATTCTAGAACCCCGGGAACAGAGAACGTCCAGCAGGGGCGAGAGCTAGACCCTGCCAAGCAATACAGGTACAACATACCCTAAGATAGATGGCAGGAAATGGAAGAAGAGGAAGATGAGGAAGCTAGATCCTAGCTCTCCTGGCAACAAGACACCCAGAGATATGCCATCTCCAACAGGGCAAAGAACAAAACCGTTCTAACTCTAAAATAGAGCCTGAAGATAATAGAAATAGAAAAGAGCCTGACTATGCAGAACAGACCTCGTGAGAGAGCGTACAGGCCCACCGTCCTCAGCAGAAGCCTCTGCGGACGACACCCCCCTGAGCCACCCAGGCCCCCGGCATAACGGTTCTTCCCTTTTTCAGCGACCTTGCGCAGACCCCTGCCTGGCAGGGTGAAGAAAATAAGCCATATCGAGTATAATGTCCAGCCAGAAACTACTAAGCCCCAAAGGACAAGGTCAAGCCAAATCTGGGCCAATAATAAAGGGCAGAACCCCTGTGATCGTGACAGAGCCCAACAGGTCCATAGCAGTAGGAACTCAGAGGGCCAATAGATTACCTCCTACCAAAGGAGGGCATCCATCGGAGACTAAAACCGATAAAAAGCAAGGGATGTTAATTCCCACATACATCAATCAGAATAAGAGCCTTCCTGGAAGTAACAACTAGTCCCGAGACTTTACCAGGAAAAAAGGGACAGGCCACTGTCCTACGACAGACCAAGAGTCCCCAAATGGACAGGCCCTGAAACGGAGAAGTCCAGCAAGATAGAGCCTGCTGAAGGCTCGCTGTGTCAACAACACAATAGGTAAATGGACCCATTTAAGGGCCCCACCTAGGAACCACGGGGGGTTTCAGAAGAAACAAGCCCCCCCAGTCAACCTGCACGATTTGGTACCCAAGGTGACCACCAACAGGTGAGCAGCAAGAAGGGAGGGGATGTCCCCCGAGGGACTCTTTTTTTTTTTTTTTTTAACTCTCAGAAGATCAACCACCTCGACTAGGAGGAAGGTGCACAGACTTAGGTCCAGACTGCTGGACCCCTGTCCAGAATAACAACCTAAGGTGCTTCAGAACCCAAGGGCACTGAGAATAAGGGACGTCATCTGCACAGCCACCAACGGCCATCCCAGGTGCAATTCTGCCAGGTGACAGTAAGGAGATAGCAAGTAAGGGCAGAGACCTTGCCCCAGAAAAGCCCTGATTGCCAAGAAAAAAGGCACTAGCCGACACAATTCTAATGCCATCCTAGGAAACTGGAGGATGGAACAAAAAATAGGACCTGAGGCCACTAAAGCCTATCCAAACAACTCCCTCTCGGGAGATAGAAGGAAACCTGATTGGTCCCTTTGTGGCTGCCCCTTGGTCTCGTTCGAGATATCACTCCCAACCGAGCTAGCGAAACACCGGGAGCGTGAGAGGGGCCCAATAACACGGCCACAATCAGCAGTGAATACTACCAACAAAGCCCAATTAAGCATCCTAGCACTCCACGGACGGCCAGAGGCCCCGCGGTTTATAGGGTGCCGACGGTCCAACTTGGATCAAGCCTGGGTGCCTATGGATACAAATTGCCAAACCCAAGAAGGGTTAGAATGGGCGACCCCCTCATCCTCAAGGGGAATGGGGGGCAAACTGGTGTAGAGGCCCCTGCCTCCATCCGTTAAGGGCGTCCAGCCAAGGAGCCCAGGCCTAGCAGGCCAAGGAAGGCCTGCACCCATACTTGAAGAAAAACCGGGGACCGGAGGCCCCCTGACCGACTCAGGGAAGGACACCCAGCAAACACTGTCCCGCATCCAGAGGAACTAACTCCCAACTCCACCAGAACGAGGCATGAAGCCTCCAGATAGGAGCAAAGTGCTGTGGCCATCCCCTCACCCAGGCGGGTGAGGGCGTCCCATCATGCTTGTGGGGTTCTGATGAAGGATTTGGACTTGGCCCGGCCGGAAGGCCCCGGGCGGTGTCTGCCACTCCCGGGAAAGGAGACTGAACCAGACCCCACAAAGGGCATCCCTGGTTCCTGCTTAACACTATGATATGGAGGGGTATCCTTGCTCCGAGGGGGCCTGGACGGCCGCTCCTGATTGGGTGAATTGTCCTCTTTCCCAAATAGGTCCAGACAGGCACCAGGCG
The DNA here is from genome assembly GCA_027917425.1 of Gastrophryne carolinensis. NCBI lineage: Eukaryota > Metazoa > Chordata > Amphibia > Anura > Microhylidae > Gastrophryne > Gastrophryne carolinensis. Next base: position 8,044 of record JAQIHN010000134.1, read on the forward strand.
ATGCCCTCTAAAGGGGAGCCCAGTCAGAGTCCTTTTAGCGTCATCATCTGCCCCCCACTGTCGCAGCCAGAGCAGGCGACGTATAGCTATCATTTGGGCTGAGGTCCTCGCACACATTTTGATGGTGTCATCCAGAGCTAAAAGGATAAATTCAACAAAAATATCACAGCTGGAGAGTGCGTTAAACACCTCCCAGGCTAAATCTTCAGGTTGATGCTCAAGCATCTTACTTATGAGGGTCCTAGCGGCCACTGCAGTGATGGCAGCGGCACAGACAGGACGTAGCGCCGTTCCTGCACAAGCAAAGGCGTGGGAAGCCAGCCTATCAATGCGCCGGTCCTCGGCGTCCCGCAGGGTGCTGTAAGCCGGAGCTGTAAGGAAATGGTGTGTATATAGAGAAATATATATATATATATATATATATATATATATATATATATATATGTATATATCGAGTGAGGGCTAAGTAATCAGATCCACCTTCTCAGGCATGCGTCCGACTGAAGCAGGAGCCCCCGGAGAAGCGACTTGGACCACAAAACCGCTCAGACAGCATCCAGAATAAGTCCCAAGGGAACAATCCGCAGGGCAAACAGAATGAAAATGGATCCCAACAGGAACCATAGAACTACTTGGGAGATGCCCTTGAGCAATCCCCAAGAGGGCTCCTCACAAAGAAGACTGAACTAGACTTCCACAGGAAGACAGACAGGACAGAACCTGAACCTTCAGAGTACCTAGATGGGGAGATAACCCCAACCTATGCTGTAATGACTCTAGAACCCTGGGAACCGAGAACGTCCAACATGGAAGAGACCAAGACTCATGCCAATCAATATGGGTACACAATAACCCTCAATAGACGGAGGAAGAGGAAGCCAAGGAAGCTTGCTCCTAGCCCCCCCATATACCAAGTCACCCAGAAGATAAGCCCGTCTCCAAGGGGTGAATGAATCAGCTGTCAAGCCCCAGACTAGAGTCTGTAGATTGGGACGACAAAGAAGGGGCCTGACAAGGGCGGAACCGCACTCCTGAGAGAGCGAACAGGTCAGCTGACCTTAGCAGAAGCATCTGCGAACCACAGTTCACTAGGTCACCCGGGGGTCGACAAACTCACGGGGTCTCTTAATCGGCAAAACCGTGCGCAGAACCCCACATAGTAGGGTGAATGAAGAGAAGGCATATACGATAGAAAATCCATGCATAATTCTACTAAACCCCCATGACCAGAGTCAGAATATTCTGGAACAGTAAACACAAGGGCGGAGCCCCTGTGGTAGAAGCGAGACCCAACAGAGCCACTCTAGTTGGCTCTCAGAGTGACACCAGGATAGTACAACCTACCACTGAGAAACATCCATTGGAGCGAATACCGTTGAGGAGCAGGGGGCGTAGACCCCCGCCCAGATCAGGAACAGGAACCCTCCAGAGGGATCATCCTGCTTCAAGCTCCAGACCAGTAATAAAACAGGCCGTTGTCTTCCAACAGGCCAAGATTCCCCAAATAGACAGGTCCTAAAATAGGAGAAGTCCAGCCATATAAAGTCAACAGAAGGCTCATGTTTTAACAAACCAGTAAGTAAGATGGACCCTCTAAGGGACCCTACCTAGGAACCACGGGGGGTATTGGAAGAATTCCCCCCCCCCCCCGCCAACCAGCGAGACTGGGTCCCCAAGGTGACCAGTCACCGAAAGATGCAAGCAAAGAAGGGGGGGCCCCCTGACAGGGCCCTTGAGTATAATTGGCTCAAGAGGAACCGCCATACCCAGGGGAATGAGCGCAGACCTAGCCCCAGGGGTGCTGGAACCCCATGTAGGATCACTAACCTAGTGTGCAGAAGAGCCCAAGGGCTCGGTATATAAGGGACAGCATCTGATACGCCACCAACGAACCCACCAGCTGCAATCCTGCCTGGTGAAGGTAATATATCAGCAAAGAGGGGCAGAGAATTTGTCCCAAAAAAGGTCCCCTACCGCCAAAGAAGAAGGAACTAGCCGGAGCCGAATCCAAATGCAATTCTAGGAGAGGATATACTGGAGAATGGGACAAGATAGGAACTAAGGTGACTGAACACCCATCCCAATAACTCCCGTAGGTAAGGACCACCTAGTAGGTCCTTATGCGGCTGCCCCTTGGTCTCATTCGAGACAGCACTCCCATCCAAGCCGTAGCGAGCACAGGGAGCGGGGGAGAGGCCTAATAACACGGCCACAATCAGCGGTGTTGATCACCAGCACCCACCTGCAAAAGCCGCAGTGTCCTGAAGACACATGTGAGCCAAAATAAGCATCATAGCATTCCACGGACAGCCAGAGGCCCACTGATTTACAGAGCGCCGAAGGCCCAACTCAGAGACGCCAAGCGGCAACACTTGTGGGTACAATCGCCAAACCCATGGAGGGATAGGATGTGCACCGCCTCATCCTCCAGGAGAAGGTGGAACAAACTGGTGTAGAGGCCACTGCCTCTATCTGTGAAGGGCATCCTGTCAAAGAGCCCAGACCTAGTAGGCCAAGGAAGGCCTGTACCAATACCTGAAGAAAGACAGGGACCGGAAGTACCCTGACCCACTCGGGGAAGAACCATCCAGCAAACACCGTCCCGCAACCAGAGGGACTACCTCCTGAATCCATCAGAACGAAGCATGGTGCCTCCTGATAGGAGCAAGGTGCTGTGGCTATCCCCTCACCCAGGCGGGTAAGGGCGTCCCATCATGCTTGGGGGGTTTTTGAGAAGAAGTCGGGCTTAGCCCGGCCAGAAGGCCCCTGACGTTGTCTGCCTCTCCTGGGGCAGGAGTCTGTACCAGGCCCCGGAAGGGGCACCCCTGGTTCTTGTTTAACACTATGATATGGAGGGGGAGGGGTATCCCTGCTCCGAGGGGACCGAGACGGCCGCCCTTGATGGGGCAAATTGTACTCTTTTTTTAAATATATCCAGACGGGCCCCAAACAGGCGTTGCCCTCTAAAGGGAAGCCCAGTCAGAGTCCTTTTAGCAGAATCGTCAGCCCCCCACTGTCGCAGCCAGAGCAGTCGACGTATAGCCACCACTGGGGCAGAGGTCCTCGCACACATTCTGATGGTGTCATCCAGAGCTAAAAGGATAAATTTAACAAAAATATCACAACTGGAGAGTGCATTAAACACCTCCCAGGGTAAATCCTCAGGGTGATGCTCGAGCATCTGTCTTATGAGGGTTCTAGCGGCCACTGCAGTGATGGCCGCGGCACAGGCAGGACGCAGCGCCATTCCTGCACAAGCAAAGGCGTGCGAAGCCAGCCTATCAATGCGCCGGTCCTCGACATCCCGAAGGGTGCTGTAGGCCGGGGCTGTGAAGGGGGGGTTAGGAACCCCAATGATCGGTGCGTCCACCACGGGAGACGATGACCAGCAATCAACCATCTCAGGGGGGAAAAGGGTATTTCCTATCCCAGTCCTCTGGGATCCCTGGAAGTTTAGTGGGGCATTCCCACTTCTTAAGAACCAGAGCGTGGAAGTGAGCATGCTTGAGAAATTCCAAACGCGCAGTCGCCAAATGGAAGCTCTCCCCTCTCGGCTTGGGGACCGCGCCAGGGAGCGAAATAGCCAGGGCCTTAAAAATCCTAAGAAACATACCCTCAATGTCAAACTGGCCCCAGTCATCTTGGTCAGAATCATCGTGACTCCTCGGCCTCTCATCAGAGGAACCCGGATCAGAGAACAGATCTCCATCGTCAGACGGAGCACTATCACACGGAGAAGAGCGCTCCTCCGAACCCATAGCAAAGGCCGAAGCCGGGGGCGTCAAGGGCCGCTTCCTGCCAGGACCCAAGCGTTCGGTCAACCCCGTAACAATCTGGTCAAGTGTAGGCCGTCTGGAAGACAGGTCAGGTTGTAACTCCCCGCTGGAACGTGACTCAACAGGAGTGAGGTTTAGGCCAGGGGAAGAGGGAGAATAGGAGCGAGGTGCAGCCACAGGTGCTGCTCGCAGGGCCAGCATTTGCTCGGCACAGGGCGCGCACACCGGTGCCCCGTCAGCATCAGCGTGGGGGAGACCACACGCTATACACAGCCGGTCTTGTCCCAGAGGGACCCCGGTCACACAATCCTGAGATGCCTCCATATGGTGATTATCTAGGCACAGTATGCCCGTAGGGATTTATGCACTAGGCAACCCTGGATGCCCCAACGACCCGCTGATTAATGTGGGAGATTTGTAGGAAGGCCCGCTAATAACTATGTATGTATAAATATATATCTAAATGTATAAGGATATAAAGGGCAGGGAGAGGCCGCCTGAGACTCGGCGTCTGAAAAACATAAGGTGAAAGAAGGTGTCAGGGCCATGCACAGCAGGAAAAACATATAATGAGAAATCGCCCGAGAGGGCACTTACAGACCAAGGGAGGAGGGGAACAGCCGCCACGCGCGTGCGCGAAGACCGTCAAAATGGCGCCCAGCGAACCTCGAAGGGCGGGCTCAATGCTCGGCCGTGACGCGGAGTGCGCCAAGACAAGTCCCCGCCCACCCCGAAGAGCGCGAAGCTCTGAGTAAAAAATAAAAAGGCAAGGATGAAATCACAAAAAGTGCCGCGGCATCTAGCAACGCAGTAAACTATGTAGTAGTGGAAAAACGGCGGCAGCCAAACAGAATAAAGAGCAAGCAGCGCGGCTCTAACACCCGGATGAGAATAGAGGCAGAAATAAAGGCATTAAGCGTGACTAACAGTACACTGTCACACCCCCCCCCTTTCTTTTCCCCCTAACTAGTTGGGGAAAACGGGAGGGTGGCGACCCTGCAAACGGGGTCCACCACTACTCAGGGCACGGGGCGATAGAGCGGGAGGGGCATCCACTAGAGGCTCACCATTAGCCTTGACCGCCTACCCTATGGTGGGGGATTGCGGTGGAGCATGGCTCCGTTAAGCACCCAAGGTGCTGCCTACCTTCACCCGACCAATGCAGCCCAGGCTGGGAGGCATAGTCTTCTCAAAGAGGACGGGTGGAAATAGTCCCGCAGGGCCTCGGGCTGTAAAGCCCCGCTCGCCTGCGAGAGCGTGATACTTCATGTCTTCGCAGTTCAGCACTGCAGAGAAATCTGGGGATTTGTGGGAGGTCCCTCGGTATATGAAGGGCCGGGAGGAGCCTGTTTTTGCATGTCTGCAGTGAACAGCGCCCTCTGGCGGAGGATTACCCATGTGTAAGTAATATAGATGGAGCAGGACGTGCTGTATGCTTAGAATAGCTGCTATTGACTTTCATTGTCTTTTATCTGGTGATTCAGTAACATTCTCAGCCTTTCTTCTCATGAATTGAATTTTTTACTACCGTAACAATTTTTTTCAACTCTTATTGAATCAAGGCCTAAATATCTAGTAACAGCAGCTCACCATTCTCTTCCGGGTCAGTCTTGGCATTGCGGGAGGTGGCCTTGCGGTTGGGGTGGTCGCGGTTGGCGTACACTTGTTTCAGCCCGAGGAAGAGGAGAAGGATGGAAGGCACGATGACGGAGGCCACGTCACTGACAGCAGAGGGCCGGTTCGGCAGCTCCATGATAATACTGAGGCCGATTATACACATCTTCCGGTCGTGAAGTCTGCAGGAGGCACAGAGAACATGCAGATCAGACATGAGCCCAAAAAAGCGGCTTGGAAAATAAAATCGAGGCTTATTTACCCCCGGCAGCCACTGCGGTTCATGGCGCAGGCTTGCAGGGTGATGTGACCTGATGTGGATTGATCACAGGAGTAAGTATGTTTCCGGGCAGGCTTTCCAGGCCCGTAGGTGGATGCATTTCCTTTTTGAGTGTTTTTGATCTTTGGATGGAGTATTTCCTTGCTATCGATGTTTAAGTTAACAGTAACCATCTCTTTAATAACTATAGGGCTTAATGCGGAGCAAAACCCACTAAACTTGTGAAATACATTTGGCCAAAGCCCCTGCCAATACTCCCCTCTCAGGGTGTAGAACTAGAAATGGATATTTTCACCTTTTGAATTGTCCTGTCCCTCGGTGTGAGATGGACGGTGATCAGCCCCATTACATCAGTGTGGCAATGACATCATTGCCACACAAAACAGTGGCAGTGAATGGAGGAGGCGTTGCATGCACCTGTTCCAACGTTGCATGCGCGAGCAGAGGCTGCAACTCCGCTGTCCATTTAGCAGTGCGCATGCTCGCACCAGGCATTTGTGAATGGCCAGCGCGGGCACACTCTCTGTTAGAGGAGTAACAGGGATTGCGGCCACCAGCGCGCTCCTTAGATGGGCATAGACAAGCTAGCGTCAGTGCAGGTGAGTGTGCCCACTGGACAGGAGGCTGCACAAGTGCTGTAGGACTGGGGAAAGGAGATTTGGAGTGGGCAACCTGGGGGAGGGGGTACACACACGCATTTAAGTTTTTAGACCCCACTCTAAAAGACTCCAGGGCCTCCCGATTCCAGTAAAAACCAAGCCGATCGGCCAGGGAACCTATAAGATTCCTGGGACGATTGATTCCCTTCCCCCGGGGCATCCAAAACCAGGATGCCCTGCTGTGTGACACCCTCAAGATCACCAATACACTCACCTTCTTTCCCGGTCCAACAGCGTCCGTAACCCTCTAGCAGGGTGTCAGGCATTTGTGAATGGCCGGCGCTGGCACACGCCAGCGCGCTTGAAGATGCTGGCCTTAGACAAAGGCCTAGACATCATGACACCAGCGGCTCCGCGTCCGCCGATTGGATGAGAGCCTGCGCATGCTCAGTGGGAAGAGGTAGGGAAGAGGTGAGTTGGCATTAGCGATCTGGGGGGTTTCACACAGCGGGGCAGGGGAAAGGACCAAAACCCAGGATAGTCAAAATCCTGGGTTTGGTCCACTTTAAAGCAGGGCGAGTCAAATGGAATTCTCCCTATAGACACTATGGCCAGTCCACCCCACGTTCTTGCTTTCACAGCTCTGTCGGCAATCAGGGTGGGCGTTCCAGAACCATGACCCAGTTCCATGTGCACTTACACAGGAGATTGGTCACATGACCGGGTTACTTTAGCGCTTTATGATGAGCCAGTTCTATGTCTGGTTTCGCTGTCTAATGAGTGAAGAGGGTGGCTATCAGGGCTTCCCAGGGAGTTGGCAAAAGGACCTCCAGTTTTATAAAGGAGATTGATCACATGACCTGGTTACTTTAGCGTTCTATGATGAGCCAGTGCTATGTCTGGTTCCCCTGTCTAATGAGTGAAGAGGGTGGCTATCAGGGCATCTCGGGGGGTTGGTGAGAGGACCTCCAATTTTATAAAGGATATTGGTCACATGACCTGGTTACTATAGCGCTCTATGATGGGCCAGTGGCATGTCTGGTTCCTCTGTCTAGAGTGAAGAGGGTGGCTATCAGGGCATCCTGGAGTTCGGAGAGAGGACCGTCAGTTTTATAAAGGATATTGGTCACATGACCTGGTTACTTTAGCGTTCTATGATGAGCCAGTGCTATGTCTGGTTCCGCTGTCTAATGAGTGAAGAGGGTGGCTATCAGGGCATCTCGGGGGGTTGGTGAGAGGACCTCCAATTTTATAAAGGATACTGGTCACATGACCTGGTTACTATAGCGCTCTATGATGAGCCAGTGCCATGTCTGGTTCCTCTGTCTAATGAGTGAAGAGGGTGGCTATCAGGGCATCCTGGAGTTCGGAGAGAGGACCGTCAGTTTTATAAAGGATATTGGTCACATGACCAGGTTACTTTAGCGCTCTATGATGAGCCAGTGCTGTCTGGTTCCGCTGTCTAATGAGTGAAGAGGATGGCTATCAAGGCCTCCCAGGGGGTTGGCGAGAGGACCTCCAGTTTTATAAAAGATATTGGTCACATGATCGGTTTATTTTAGCATTCTATGATGAGCCAGTGCTATGTGTTTCCCCCGGCCACGGGTCTAGACGCTGCTCTGATTCAAACCAGTCATGTGATCGTACGTAGCTACGCCCGACGCGTTTCGTCATCCACAGACTTATTTACTATGCTACGTGGGGCTTGCACGATCACGCTGAAATAGCTTCATATCACACGTGACTTTGGCTTTAACTCTTTCATTACCAAAAACTAGGTTATCAATATTAACTCTTAATCTCTCAATCCAAATAACGAGCGGTTAATTGGATATGCCCATGCTGAGAGGAATTGATTAGAGCATTGGGTAGCCACATTCTCTATTTATGATACTGGAGCCATTAAAGTGGAACGAAATTGATTATTAATCCAAAGCGATCTCCTTATTGGGAAGTCGGTACGTTATTTTATTCATAGGTGGAGGGATTATTGCACCAATTGAAAGAAGATAAGAGCAATATCACTGGGTGAAGCTTTTGGTGGACTTACTGAGGCATCTCGCTGTATTATATATATATATATATATATATATATTTATATTTATTAGACTGGCTGCTGTATATGGACACAATACATTACTTGCCCCAGGAAGCAGTCCGTGTCGTTCATCCACTGGTTTATAAACTGCACCGTGATTGGCTCCGAGCTGTGCGGGAAGCGAATCTGTTCCAGGGTGTTTAGGAGCAGAGCCGGGCTATAATACAGAGCCGCGATGGCCACCTGTAAACACATGGTGCGCAGCTCGCTGGACTTCACACCTCGAGTGAGCCGCTCCAGTACAGCTTCTACGAAGGGCGGGATACACTAAAGAGGGGGAGGAAAAAAAGAAGAAAAAAAAGAAAGTTCACCACTGTCAGAGTAAGTAAATAAAAACACAAGTAAGAAGCGCTATCGTTTATACAGCTGCAGCGCCCTCTGGTGCTAAACCAAAGAAAAGTTCTACTAAGAAAATATCATACAGCTATCCACAGAAAACAATGTTTCTCGACCATCTTCTATCTCTTAAAGTGGACCAAAACCCACGATAGTCAAAGGTTTTGACTATCCTGGGTTTTGGTCCTTTCCCCGGGGGCGCCCCGCTGTGTGAAACCCTCCAGGACGCCTGAACTCGACAACTCGCCTCTTCCCCGTCCCACGGTGCATCTAAGAGCAGCGGCCATGGCCGCCGCATCCTCCGCTTCCCTCTAACAGGGAGCGTGGCCGCGACGGCCATTCACAAATGCCTGGCGCAAGCACGCACACTGCTAGAGGGAAGCGGAGGATGCGGCCATCAGAGCCCATGCTCTTAAACGCGTGGGACCGGGATAAGGTGAGTTGGCTGCGGCGATCTGGGGGGGGGGGGGGGGGGGGTGGGTTCAACCGGACCTTCAGCATGATTTAATGAAAAGCCCAAACCCTTAAACTTTTCCCCAGCATCTAAAATTAGTATATTTTATTATTTTTAGTAACTTATTCTTTTCCCCACTGGGCTGCAACTCTGTTCAGTTCCACCATCTTGATTCAGAAGCATCACACATACTGAGAAGAGGAGAGTGGGATAAAGTGCAGGGGGGCAGGGTTATAGCAGTGCTTTGCATAGACAGAGCAGAGCTGGGGTCAGGAAAAGGACAGCAATCCCACAATGCAGAGACACACAGTCAGAAGACACTTCCTGTTTGCAGGCTGCCTGATGCTCCATGAGTCGCCATCTTGGATGTTTAAAGGCTCATAACATGCAGTAGATACAGGTAGGTTGATTTTTAATGTGAGCAATCTGTATGTACAGGGTGTGGGAAACATATAAGATAGGCTCTTATTCAGGGTGAGGGTCCGGATTAATGTGGGCAATCTGTATGTACAGGGTGTGGGTAACATATAAGATAGGCTCTTATTCAGGGTGAATGTCCGGATTAATGTGGGCAATCTGTATGTACAGGGTGTGGGAAACATATAAGATAGGCTCTTATTCAGGGTGAAGGTCCGGATTAATGTGAGCAATCTGTATGTACGGGGGGGAAACATATAAGATAGACTCTTATTCAGGATGAAGGTCCGGATTAATGTGAGCAATCTGTATGTACAGGGTGTGGGTAACATATAAGATAGGCTCTTATTCAGGGTGAATATCCGGATTAATGTGAGCAATCTGTATGTACAGGGTGTGGGAAAATACCATTTTGTGAAATACTCACCTGTAAAATGGGTATTATAAGTATGTCACACACCCCGCTTCAGAATATCCATAACACGTGGGTAATATCGACCTGAAGGGGCGTTCCTGCAGAGATGATAGCAAAAAAGAAAGAAAGCCCCTCCCTGATCCATAAATACCTGGGACCTCCCACTCATCACCCAGTATATAGAAGCAGTAAGGTAAGGGACCAGGAAGAGGCAAATATAAATCAAAACAACGCAAAGTTCACAATATAAAGGATCCCGAATACAAGAAGGGCGGGTGAAGCGGGGTGTGTGACATACTTATAATACCCATTTTACAGGTGAGTATTTCACAAAATGGTATTATTCTAAGTATGTCACACACCCCGCTTCAGAATATCCATAACACGTGGGACATCCAATAGCAGTGTCCATAAAAAGGGCGGGGATCCAAAACAAGGCAACAATGCACAACTTAAACCACAACAGCTTGCAGAAGTTTGCGGCCAAAAACAGCATCCGCTGAGGCCCGAACATCAACCTTGTAAAACTTGGAAAAAGTGTGAACAGAGGACCAAGTAACGGCCCTACAAACTTGCTCAACCGAGGCCTGGTGCTGGAAAGCCCAGGACGCTCCAACCGCACGAGTAGAATGAGTAGTAACACGAAAAGGGGGACTCCTCCCCTTGGCAGAATAGGCCCCAATGATGGCCTGACGAATCCATTTACTAATGGAAGATTTGGCAGGAGCCAAACCTTTCCTAGGCCCGGAGGGCACCACAAAAAACAGCATCAGTCTTACGAAAAGAAGACGTAACCACCAGATAATATTTCACAACACGGACTACATCCAAGAAATGCAGCGCCCTTTCCTTGTCGTTGCTGGGATGAGGACATAGAGAAGGCAGAACAATGTCCTGATTCAGATGAAAGGCAGAGACCACCTTAGGAAGAAAACCCGGCTTGAAACAAAAGACAACCTTGTCCTGATGCCTTTCGAAGTACGGAGCTTTAATGGATAAAGCTGCCAACTCAGAAACACGCCTGACCGAAGTGATGGCCACCAAAAAGGCCACCTTTTGGGTAAGTGAAGACAAAGCAATCTCATTCAAGGGCTCAAACGGGGGACCCTGAAGAGCAGAAAGAACCAGGTTCAAATCCCAAACTGGAACAAAGGGCTTCCTAGGAAGCCGTACATGCGTAACTCCTTGGAAAAAAGTCTTGACTAAGGGATGAAGAGCAAATGACCTTTGAAAAAAAAAAAACACCGCCAGGGCAGAAGCCTGCCCCTTCAAAGTACTAGGTTGAAGCCCCAAATCCAGACCATGTTGAAGAAACTCCAGGATTCTAGAAATGGAAAAACTCCCGACAAGAGAAAGACCTACTTTCACACCAGTCAATATAGGACCTCCAAGTCCTATAGTAAATAGTAGAGGAAGAGCGCTTCCTGGCGCTAATGAGAGTCTGAACCACCGCGTCAGATAGACCTTCTTCCCTTTAAGATGGCGGTTTCAGCAGCCACGCCGTCAAAGCCAGCGAAGGTAAATTGGGATAGCGCAGCCGACCCTGGGTGAGCAGGTCCGGCAGAAGAGGCAGAGTGAACTGATCCTCTGCCAGCCTTACCAGGTCTGCGAACCAAACCTGCCTTGGCCACCTTGGTGCCACTAAAATCGCCGAAACGCCCTCCAGAGTCAGCTTGCGCACCACTCTGGCTACCATTGGAAACGGAGAGAACAGGTAAAGGAACCCCAGATCCCTCCAGTTCAGAGACATGGCATCCACAGCCAGAGCCAGAGGATCCTGCGAGAGAGACACAAAGACTGGAAGCTTGTGATTGTGACGAGAGGCAAAGAGGTCCACCGCTGGGAACCCCCACCTGAGACATATCGAACGAAACACCGTGGTACTGAGAGACCACTCCCCCTGACGAGAGGAGGCTCTGCTCAGCAAGTCCGCCTCCGTGTTCTCCACTCCCGGAATGTAGACTGCTGAGATACACGAGACGTGACTCTCCGCCCAGTCCAGAATCAAAGACACTTCCCTGAGGGCACTCCTGCTGCGAGTCCCCCCTTGGTGATTGATGTAAGCAACCGCCGTCCTGTTGTCCGACCGGACCTGAACTGGCAGGCCTCTCAACTGATGAGCCAAGCGAAACAGAACCAACCTGATGGCCCTCAACTCCAGAACATTGATGGGCACGTGAGCCTCCTGCGGACTCCACAGACCCTGAAACTGGAGGTCTTTCCAAACACCCCCCCAACCTGACAGACTGGCATCCGTGGTGACAGTTTCCCAGCACGGGGCCAGCAAGGATCTGCCCTGCGACAGATTGGCCGACCCCAGCCACCATTGCAGGGATCGACGAACTCGGGGAGTCATCAGGAAGGACTGATCCAACGATAGAGGAGACTTGTCCCAAACCTTCAACAGATGAAGCTGAAGCGTCCTTGTATGAAACTGCGCAAAGGGAACTGCCTCGAATGAGGCCACCATTAACCCCACCAGCCTCATCCCTAGCCGGATGGACGGACGAGGGGCCGACAAGAGAAGCCGAGCTAATTCCTGAATCAAAAGAATCTTGGCCTGAGGCAGAAACACCCTGGCCTGTGAAGTGTCCAGAGACATTCCCAGAAAGGTCACTACTCTGGACGGAGAGAGAGAAGACCTGGGGTGGTTGACCACCCAACCAAACCTCTCCAGGGTGGACACCACCATTCTGGTATCCAACTCCGCTTGGTTGAAGAAGGAGGCCATGATCAGAAGATCGTCCAAATAGGGCACAATGCGGATGCCCTGAACCCTTAGCAGAGCCATCACCCCCGCTAACACCTTGGTGAACACCCGAGGAGCCGAGGTGAGGCCGAAAGGGAGTGCTACAAACTGAAAATGCCGATTCTCCACCACGAACCTGAGAAACCTCTGGTGTGCTGGAAAAATTGGAACGTGTAGATAAGCATCCTTGATGTCTATGGACGTCAGAAAGTCTCCCTGACGAAGAGAGTGAATGGCCGAACGCAGTGTTTCCATGCGGAATTTCCGTGGCCGGATGAACCTGTTGAGAAACTTCAGATCCAAGATGGGTCGGACCGATCCGTCCTTCTTGGGTACCGTGAACAGATTGGAATATAAACCCCTGCCCTGATCCGAAGGAGGCACTGGGCAAATGACATCCATGTCCAGAAGGTTCTGCACTGCCGACAGAAGCCCCTGCGCCGCCAGAGGTTCTGAAGGCATCCGAGACCTGAAAAATCTGGAAGGGGGGCGGAGCTCGAACTCCAGCTTGTAACCGGAAGACACCACTACCCGGATCCATCGGTCCGAGACCTCATGATCCCAAACCTGGGAAAAGAGTTGCAGCCGTCCCCCCACCCGCAAGGGTGAGGGCGCCCCCTAATTGCTGAGCCGGCTTGGCAGCCGGCTTGGGCTTAGAGCCCCAACTGAATCCTGGACGGGCACGACCTCTGCCCCTGCTCCCAGAATCTCCTCTGGAAGAAGGGAATGCAAATCCCCTGCCAGATCTGGCCCCACGAAAGGAGGGGGTAAAGGAAGGCGCCCCTCGAAAGGGGCGGCGTTGTTTCTTGCGTTGGGGTAACCTACCACCCTTGGTGACAGAGTCCAATGTCTCTCCAAAAAGCCGTAACCCAACAAAGGGTAGAGCCGTTAGTGACTTTTTGGACATAAAATCTGCCGCCCACTGGCGCAGCCACACCGAACGCCGAATAGTGACCAGCAGCGCCGACGTTCTACCACACATCATCAAAGTGTCATCCAAGGCTGTCAACACAAAAGATAAAAACAGCTCACACCGTTTGAGGCTAAGGAACTCAGCACTACCGGGACGCAGCCCAGAAGAGGTCAACAGGTCCCTAACCACGGACCTGGCAGCCAACACCATCAGCGCCGATGCGCAAACAGGCCGCATGGCTGACCCAACGCTAGCAAAACCATGACAAGCCATCTGGTCAATACGTTTATCCTCTCCATTTTAAAACTGAGGAATTGGACAACCCCAAAACCGGCGCATCCCCCTCGGGGGGAGATGCCCAGCGCTTAACTGCGTCCGAAGGAAAGGGATATTTCCTATCCCATCCCTGAGGGATGCCAGGGAGCCGAGCCGGCCTGTCCCATTCTTTGGCAATAATTTTGACAAAATGCCTTTGTGTAGGGAATTCCAAGCGCGACTTGGATTCCTCAAACAATTCACCCTTCTGCTGTGACACCTCCTCAGGAGGGGAAATATTCAACCCCTCCAACATCAGAGCCAGAGCATGGGGAGTATCAGAGGATCTCCCCAAATCCCCCAGCTCGACATCGGTGCCAAAGGACTGCTCATCGTCCGAAAAATCAGAATCCTCATAAACTTCCCCTTCTTCTAGCTGGGAATAGTCAGACCAATCCAGATTATTAACATCCTCCAGGTCCTCCGCCGGCGGAGCCGGCGACAAATGCTTTCTCTTAGTCGGAGCCAACGGGCAACCGAGCCAGAATAATTTTTTCAAGGTTAGCCAATCTGGCGCACATCTCAGATTGCAGCTCCCTGCCCATGACGACGTCGCACGGGGCGCATGTCAAAGCGGGAGGTGGAGATGAAGCGACCGGCGGTGCTGACCCAGACGCCTGTGGTTCGGACTGCCGCGTGATGGTCTGCTGTGCACATGGAATACACAGAAGTACATCGTCCCCAGAAATGGATACCCCACATAACATACACTTTCGGGGATGCCCCGAGGGGGATCCCGAGCCCAGAATCCGGGGATGCCTCCATATGGTGAACTTATGTGCAGTCGCTATGACCAGGGGAATTACGCGTATAAGCAACCCGGGATGCCCCTTTAATGTCCCAAGTGGGAGGATTTCAATTAGGTAAATTTAACCCAGGGACCCTAGGACCGGGAGAAACCCCCTAACCTAATGAAGGTCTACCTGAAGACACAATATGAACAAGCTAAGTACGTGAAAAGAAGGAAGCAGCAATATGAAAGAAATGGGGCCCACAGGCCCACTCACCGTGACTTCCTTCCAATCAAGATGGCGACCGCACCTCACAGGAGCCAGCAGCCACAGCACGGGTTCAGGGAGAAGAAGGGGGGCGTGGCCAGCGCGGAAGAGCGCGATTGTTCGTGGCCCCGCCCCCCCTCCATTCATTGTCAGGCTCCGCAGTGGCGCCTGCCTAACGGGGCCGGACCTCGGCCGAAAGCCCTGCCCCACCCCCTGCACCACAATCGTGAGGGGAGAAATCCCCTCACCAGCGAGGCCAAAGCAAGAACCGGGGCCGCAGCCTGTGACAGAGGCTGCGGCGCCGGTAAACGGCAAGTGACAGGCGGGGAGGACAGGCCGCGGCGGCGCTCCAGCGCCCGTCCCCGCGCATCCCCCCCCCCCCCTTCAGCATGTGAGGAGCTCACCTCGCACTGACAGGGAACCGGCGCCGCGGCGATGTCAGTGGCCGCGGCGCCGGTACCCGAAAAGGGAACAGCAGACAGGCGGGCCGCGGCGACGTGCCCGCGCCCGGCCCCGCCGCCCCCAGCATAAGCTGAGGAGAGGGATCTCCTCAGCTGTGTCCACACGAGAGGCCGGCCCACGGTGGCTGCAGTTTACAGTGAAAAAAATAAAAAAAAAAACACACACACTACACTCTAAGTAAAAGGCATCACACCCCCCCCCCTCGAGGAGAAGGGCATCTGGAGAGGGGAAACACCACCTGGGGTGAAATGGCCTAGGGACAGGGCATCCCAAACCAGCCCGGATCACCGCCTACCCTCTGAAACAGGGTCTCACGGTGGAGCTTAGCTCCTGGGCACCTAATGTGCCATTCTACCCTCACCCAGACCTCAGCCAAGGCTGGGAGGCATGTATAGTAATAATAAGGGGCATCTGGGCGGAAATAGAACAAAAAGCGGGCCGGGAATAATCCCGGCTACCTCAAGTCCCCCTGTGCAAGGAGGAGACATCATCTTCTGACTTGCTCGCCGTCTTGCAGAGATGGAAAACTGGGTGATGAGTGGGAGGTCCCAGGTATTTATGGATCAGGGAGGGGCTTTCTTTCTTTTTTGCTATCATCTCTGCAGGAACGCCCCTTCAGGTCGATATTACCCACATGTTATGGATATTCTGAAGCGGGGTGTGTGACATACTTAGAATACATATAAGATGGGCTCTTATTCAGGGTGAAGGTCCGGATTAATGTGGGCAATCTGTATGTACAGAGTGGGGAAACATATAAGATAGGCTCTTATTCAGGGTGAAGGACCGTTTTCATAGAGCGGGGTGCCCCCGGGGAAAGGAGGATAAAGCAGTGTGGGGAGGATTTGCTCATGGCTGGCCCGTGTTCCCCCTCTATAGAGAGAGGCTCCTGTTACACCTGGGACTTACCTGATCAATGCCTCGCCCTTTGCATTGCAGGATGATGACCTCTAACAGTTTGGCCGCATGACACTCGGCATCTTCACCAGCTTCTCCCGTCAGCACCTATGCAAAAACAGCATTAGAGGAGCAGGACAAAATAACCGATTCCCACTATCCCGGGGTTTTAATCCTTGCTCTGCTATGTGTAACACCCCCCCCCCCCCCCGAATCACCCATAAAAACAACCTTTCCCAGTCACACAGAGCATACCCCCAATCAGCACCAGAAGCCGGGCATTAATATAGCAGTTTCTGGGGGTGGCAGCAGACTTTGCCCTGGGGCATCCCAATTCAGTGTGAAAAATCCCCAGGTTGCCGATCTCTTACCTTTCCCCGGTCTGACAGCACATGTGCGGGCTCTCGTCCAATGAGAGCCACCCGCCGTGACTACATAATTTGGTAGAGGGCCATCATTGTTTTGAATAGCACTGCCGCATCCCCGGGCATCGTGCGTATGCTTCCGCCCCAGGCATTCAGATGGGGGGGAGCGCACATGTTGCCGGGCATACGGGTGATGCGACAGCGCATGCTCCACATTAAAGTGGACCAAAACCCAGGATTTTGACTATGGCTCAAACTTGGTCCGATCGGGGGTGCCCCGCTGCGTGAAACCCCCCAGAACACCCTGATCAACTCACCTCACCCCGCTCCTACGGCGAATGCGCGGCCGTTCGTCCAATCAGCGCGCTCGGAGCCGCTGAGCTATGCACGTCTTAGCGGCGTCTAAGCTCAGCAGCTCCGAGCGTGCTGGCGGCCAGAACCCATCAGCATCCATTCCCTCCCCGCGGAGCATCCAAAATCCAGATGCCCCGCTGTGTGAAACCCCCCAGGACGCCCGCAAACCTTACCTGAATCCCGGTGAAACGGCGCATGAGCGGGGCTGCAGCTTGCGTTTCTCTCTAGCAGGGTGCGTGCGAGCACCGGCCACTTGTGAATGGCCGGCGCGCTCCCTGTAAGAGGGAAGCGCGCCGGCCATTCACCCTGCTAGAGAGAAACGCAAGATGCGGCTATGGCCCGCGCTTGTGCTGCTGGACCGGTATTCAGGTAAGGTTTGCGGGCGTCCTGGGGGGTTTCACGCAGCGGGGCATCCAGATTTTGGATGCCCTGCGGGGAGGGAATGGATGCTGCCGGGTTATGGTCCACTTTAAAGTGAATAGGAGCCCTTTGCCAAAAGACGTGAACACGGCAAACGTCTCTCTTTGACTGAGTGCACGCACATTGGAACCCAGAAGAGGCAAATTGTTTGGGGCTTTCTGGGGGGAGCTTCAAATCGTGATGCCCCCAGGGGGAACAGAACGAAACCTGAAATGTCAAATTAGGTACTTCACTCCTTTTGAAGGATCTGGTCCTATCGCTGCCCCGCAGGGCGAAACCTGCCAGTTGTCTGTATACTTACCTCGATCCAGCAATCCCATGGCACATACACGGGGCTTCCTCCAATAACCATTGGAGCTTCAGACCCAATATTTGCTTCCTAAAGGATCTTAAGCTGTAGGGGCATCTCAATATGTCTTATAGCAGTGATGGCAACCCAAAACAGGTGTTGGTCTCGCTGACCGCACATAAAAACAAGCTCGGAGGGCCATTCAGAATGCTGGAGCCCCCCCGGACAACCCCCCCCCCTTCCCCAGAACACCCGATAGTCATGCCTTCACCTTGAGTCTGCACCGGAAAAAAAGTCCCCCCCGATTGGCTGCCGGGGCGGTTACATGGGCCAGCTACAGGAACGCCCCACTCATGTGTGTGCCGGCAGCCAATCGTAGGACCTCAGGTTTGAGGTGAAGGTAAAAATATCAGCCGCCCTGGGTGGGGGTGGAGTATGTGCAGGGAGCTCCAGCATTCTGCATACCCTCCCCACAAAGCTTGTTTTTATGTGCCGTCAGCAGGACCAACACCTGTTAAAAGGGGTGTTGGTCTGGTTTAAGTGCCAACCTGATGGGTCTGGTCCCGGGGAAGGGGGGAACCCAAAAATACCATTTTGTGAGTACTCACCGGAAAAATGGATATTGTCAGTGTGCCACACAACCCGCTTCCCCTTTAATTCTTACGATCGGGTTACTCCACCAGCAGGTGGCGACGTTGCAGGGAGAAGTCTTGAAAACGAGCCCCTTCCAGGCCTATATATACCTGGGACCTCCCACTTAACACCAGTGATTTAAAAAGCAGAAAGACAAGGTACCAGGAAATCCAACGGTAACCTCAAAATAAAGAAAAGCTTCACCATATAAAGGATCCAGGATACCAAAAAGGGCGGGTGAAGCGGGGTGTGTGGCACACTGACATTATCCATTTTTCAGGTGAGTACTCACAAAATGGTATTATTCTCAGTGTGCCACACACCCCGCTTCCCCTTTAATTCTTACGATCGGGACATCCAAAAGCAGTGTCCACAAGGAATGGGTATCCGAAGGCAAAGGGAAGCATAACTTAAATGACTGCAGTCTGCAGAACTTTGCGGCCAAACACAGCATCCGCTGAGGCCCGCATATCAACCTTGTAAAACTTAGAAAAAGTATGAACAGAAGACCAAGTAGCAGCCTTACAAACTTGTTCAACAGTAGCTTGGTGCTGAAAAGCCCAAGACGCTCCAACGGCGCGAGAAGAATGAGCAGTGATACGAAAAGTCCCCTTAGCAGAATAGGCCGCAATAATGGCCCGACGTATCCATTTGCTAATGGAAGATTTGGCCGACGCCAAACCCTTCCTAGGCCCACAGGGCACAACAAAAAAAGGCATCAGTTTTACGAAAAGGAGAAGTAATAATCAAATAGTACTTAACACAGCGTACTACATCCAAACAATGCAAAACCCTCTCCTTGTCATTCTTAGGCTTAGGCTTAGGCCATATCTTGATTCAAATGAAAAGCAGAAACAACCTTAGGAAGAAAGTCCGGTTTGAACCGAAAGACCACTTTGTCCTGATGCCTCTCAAAGTAGGGCGCCTGAATAGACAAGGCCGCCAACTCCGAGACACGCCGAACCGAAGTGGTAGCTACTAAGAAGACAATCTTCTGAGTCAGGGTAGACAAAGCAATATCTTGCAAAGGCTCAAAGGGAGGAGCCTGAAGAGCAGAAAGAACCAAATTCAAGTCCCAAACAGGGAGTAATGGTTTCCTGAGAGGCCGCACATGCGTAACCCCCTGGAAAAAAGTTTTAACTAAAGGATGAAGCGCAAAACGCTTCTGAAAAAAGATAGATAAGGCAGAAACCTGCCCTTTCAGAGTACTCAGCTAAAGACCAGAGTCCAGCCCTGATAGTAAAAACTCCAGAATCCTGGAGACCGAAAAGACCCTACAAGGCAAAGATCTAACCTCACACCAAGCGATATAGGCTTTCCAAGTCCTATAGTAGGTGATAGAAGAAGACCTCTTTCGGGCACCGATCAGAGTTTTAATAACTGAGTCAGACAGACCCTCCTCCTTCAAGATGGAGGTCTCAGCAGCCAAGCCGTCAAACCCAGCGTTGGTAAATTGGGGTAACACAGCCGACCCCGAGTGAGCAGATCAGGCCGAAGAGGCAGAATGAGCTGATTCACCGTCAGCCAAACGATGTCTGCGCACCATACTCGTCTTGGCCATCTTGGGGCCACGAGAATGGCGGGCACCCTTTCCAGAACCAGCTTCCGTACCACCCAGCCTAGCATGGGTATCGGAGGAAACAGGTACAGAAACCCCGGGTCCCCCCAGCTCAGGGATATGGCTTCCGCCGCCAGAGCCAGAGGATCCTGGGAGAGCGACACAAAGATCGGGAGCCTGCAATTGTGACGAAAGGGAAACAGGACCACCTCCGGTGTCCCCCACCGGAGCGGACTGCAGACTGCCGAGAGACAAGGAACATGTGCCTTCGCCCAGGTCAGGATCAGGGACACCACTCTGAGGGCACCCAGACTGCAAGTCCCTCCCTGATGACTGATGTAAGCAACCACTGTTTGATTGTCCGAGCGAAGCTGAACCAGAAGGCCCAGACCCTGATGAGACAAAAGAGCAAGAACCAGACGGAAGGCTCTCAGCTCCAGAACAGACGGCCGAGGGTTGGAAAGAAGGACCCAAGCCAGCTCCTGAATCAGACAAATTTTGGACTGAGTGAGAAACACCCTGTGTTGACCGAAATCCGACCGCATTCCCAGAAAGGACACCACCCTGGCCGGAGCAAGGGAGGACCTGGGAAGGTTGAAAAACTTCAGATGCAGGACGGGGCAAGCCGACCCGTCCTTCTTGGGGGCTGCGAAGAGAATGGAGCAAAAACCGAGGCCCACCTCTAAGCGCGGCACCGGCCGGATGCCCGCCATTTCCAGGAAAAACCGCGAAGGAGGGCGAGACTCGAACTCCGGTTTGTAACCGGGCGACACCCCCTCCCAGATCCATGTGTCCGGAATCTCGCGGCCTTAAACCAGGGAGAAGTGTCACAATCGTCCCCCCACCCGCACGGGTGAGGGCAGCCCCTCATTGCTGAGCGGGCTTAGCAGTAGGTTTGGGCTTGGCGCCCCAGGACTGACCGGGACGGCCACGACCTCTTCCCCGGGACCAACCTACACCCCCGGTAATGGGAAGGGAAGCCCCTCTGCCCGCTCTGGCTCCTCGAAAGGAGGGACTAAAGGAACTCGCACCCCGAAAGGAGCGATGAGGCTTCTTGAATTGAGGCAACTTACCATCCTTGGTAACAGCATCCAATTTCTCGCCAAAAAGGCGTAAACCTAAGAAAGGTAGCGCTGTAAGCGCCCTTTTAGAGTTAAGGTCCGCCGTCATCTGGCGCAGCCATATAGACCGACGAATAGCCACCAGCAATGCCGCTGTCCTGCTACTCGTTGCAAGAGCATCGTCCTGAGCGGTCAGGACAAAAGAAACAAATGACTCACACTGCTTGAGAGAACTAAACATATCACAAGCGGGATCAAGATCTGCGTGCAGACCCCTAATAATGGATCTAACTGCCAGCAGAAGAAGTGCCGAAGCACAAATTGGCCGTAGTGTCGACCCGGCACTGATAAAACCATGGCGAGCCAATTGATCAATCCGACGATCCTCACCATCCTTAATGGTAGTGGTGTCAGAAAAGTGCAACGCAGCCGAGCCAGTCAGCCCTAACACCGGGGTATCGACGTCGGGGGGCACTGAGCAAAGCTTCACCAAGATCTCCGGAAAGGGATAACGCTTAGCCCAATTAGGAGTTCCAACCAGGCGCGCGGGTTGTTCCCATTCCTTAAGGACAACCCTCTCAAAGTGCTGTTGCCTGGGAAACACCAAACGCGGCTGGGGTACGTCAAACAACTTACCCTTTGGCAGAGGGACCACCGCAGGCAGATCCAAGGCCAAAACTTTAAACATTTGAGCCAAAATGGAAGGAGTGTCAAGGGACACCCCCACAGCCTGATCACCAGCAGTGTCAAACAATAGCTGGTCTGCAGGCTCATCCGACTCCTCAAGGAGTTCCCCCTCCTCATCAGGGGGACAATCGGACCAATCCAAAAATTCAGGCACCTCACCCTCCGAAGCAGGCACTGCCGGAGAAAGGTGCTTCCGCTTTGCCGTAGCCTTCTGAGCCACTGAAGCGGAAATTATTTTCTCGAGGTTGGCTAACCGCGCATGCACCCCGGAATGCGAATCCCCATTTTTGACAATGTCACACGGGGTCCGGAATAGGTTGGGGGGGATAGGAGATGACGGAAATTGCGAGGAGCCAGAAGCCGGAGCAACGGACGCAATGTTCTGCCTTGCACATGGAACGCATAATATGACATCATCGCCTGGGAGCGGAGCCCCACAACCCCCACACAGCCTGGATAGCCCCGAAGAGCCATTTCCTGTAACGTTGGAAGCCTCCATATGGTGAATTTGTGGTATTCGCAACAACCCAGGGTTTTACGCATTAAGCAACCCGGGATGCCCCTTTGTAATTAAAGTCCCAGAAGTGGGAGGATTTTTTTTTTTTTTTTAAGCCTAGGAAAATCCCAATTTAGAGACTAAGACTAGCCAGGTATAAAAGACCGGGAGAGCCACTGCAGTGAGGGGATCCCAGAATCTGTGGGGGAAAAGAGACCACAGTCAGTCCCCCAACCAGTATGCACCACATTCATACATAACCAACAAGGCAAACATATATGGATAGTTTAAACATCATGAATAAAATATACATGACACATGCTATTTCAAGGCAAAGCCAGAGAGTGCGTCAATAAAAAAATAAGAGTATATACCTGCATAAATATATATATATATATATATATATATATATATATCTCCACACATACCCAAATACAGGCATTTGACCCATACATAAGCAGAAGTGCCCCAGGAAAAAACGCTATACATGGCAGGCAATAACAAAGTACACCTCTACAGCTCAAGCCGCACTGGACCTCTTCCCCCACCGGCTTCATCACACCTGTCTCTAATGAGGCAGGGGAAGTGAAGGGCGGGCCCGGACACAGCACAAAAGGGGGGAAATTTGAAAGTGCAACACAAACAAAGGCCCCAGCAGCCCAAGCCACGCGCCGCCACCGCAGCGCTGCCCTGCCAAAGCACTTCCACACATAACACTAAGTAAAGCACCTCATGCAACACGCACCCCCCCCCCCCCCCATTTAGCAAAGGGAGAAGGGACCGAGCGGGAGAAGGTGGCCTAAAGGGAACATCGGGACAGGGGCATCCCAAATCCGGATCACTATGCCGGATAGCCGCATTGCACCACAAGTGGGGTCGAGCGGAGGAGATAAGCTCCTAGGCACCTAAAGTGCCATCTACCTTTGCCCAGCCAGCAGCCTAGGCTGGGAGGCTTCCGTTTAACTAGGCATAAAAAACACAATAGAACTGGGCAGAAATAGACCAAAAGGGGATGCCGGGTTTGACCCCTGCTACCTGCAAGCAGGAGACTTCTTTCTTCTGTCTTGTCGCTTCATGCAGAGAGAAAAAACTGGTGTTAAGTGGGAGGTCCCAGGTATATATAGGCCGGAAGGGGCTCGTTTTCAAGACTTCTGCAACGTCGCCACCTGCTGGTGGAGTAACCCGATCGTAAGAATTAAAGGGGAAGCGGGGTGTGTGGCACACTGAGAATGTGTGTGTACTGGAAAGGTGACGGGTGCCATAGGTTCGCCACCACTGTCTTATAGCATTCTATCCACACCAGCCATTCCCACCGCCTAATTTGCAATGCAAACACAAATACGAAGGGTCTGGTCTAATAAGTTGCATCACGGTTTATAAAGCCGACGCGTTTCTGGGTTGCTCGCTCACCTTCTTACACATGGTGTAAATAATCTCTAGGTGTTTGGGGTTGGACAGCAGAGTGTCGGTATCCACAGTGATGTAATTATGGAGCAGCGGCATCATATCTGAGAAAAATGGACGACAAAGGAGGATCATGATTGGTAAATGTAGACTTCCATCAAAGTGACGCCATGACATTTGTGGATTACTGGAAACAATATAAAGCCCGTTTTGTACCTTCCCCATTGTGTCACGTTAGAGTAGGAATACTCCAAAGCGACACGAAAATCCTGCCCATTAAAACAAATGGGCGCTCTTTTATGCGACGGATGGTGGTGCATTTTGGGATGCGCTGCCGGGGGGTGGGGGGAGGAGACAGGGAGTTAGATGCTGGATGACGGTCAAGGGGGTGGGGACGCGCCTCTGATGCATGTGTGGGCTGCCGGCCGGAGCCACTGAGTATGGGAGGAAGTGCCCCAATCAGCTGTGATTAATCTCACATGGACACACACTGAGCACAGTATTTAAGGTGTAATGGGTGAGTGGTCAAGTAACCCGGAACCTTGATAAAGTGGGGGGAATAGAGGACACCAGGCCGCAGTGGGGATTGCTTCCAGCCTTCCTAATGGTTATATTCTTTCATGCTGTTGCTTATTGAGCACGTTTAAATGTCCGTTTTCCTTTTCTGTATAGTGGATGGGATATTTTGCAGTTAGCACTTTGAGGGCACTGACACTTTGTATTATTAGATAGCTTGTTAGCACTTGCACTTTACCTAGTACTTATTCTAAGTATGTCACACACCCCGCTTCAAGAATCCATAACATGTGGGTAATATCGTCCTGAAGAGGCGTTCCTGCAGAGATGATAGTAAAAAGAAAGCCCCTCCCTGATCCATAAATACCTGGGACCTCCCACTCATCACCCAGTTTTCCATCTCTGCAAGACGGCGAGCAAGTCAGAAGATGATGTCTCCTCCTTGCATAGGGGGATTTCAGGTAGCCGGGGTAACTCCCGGCCTGTTTTTTGGATTATTTCCGCTCGGGCTTCCTTCTTTCCCTGTTAGTTCAAGATACATGCCTCCTCAGTCTTGGCTGCGGGCCCGAGCGAGGGTATACTGGCACCTCTGGTGCCTAGGAGCAGAGCTCCCCCGTGAGACCCTAAATAAGAGGGTAGGCGGTGACGCCGGGTTGGTGATCCCGGTTTGGGATGCCCTGTCCCTTGGTACTGACACCTGGGGGGTCCCCTTAGTCTTCCCTGGTCAAAACAGTGGGGGTTGGGGGGGTCTCCTCCTACGGGTAGTTGTCAGTCTTTATTTTCATAAGGAGTGTGTGTGTGTTTTTTCTGTGCTTTCTGTTACTGGGCTCGGCACCGCGGCCGCCATTACGGCCGGGGTGCTGGTGTTTTTGTCCTCTGTGAGGGGAGCTTCCCCTCACGCGCTGTCAGGGGGCGGGGCCGGGCTGCGGCGGCTGCCGCGGCCGGCTCTCCGCTGTCTGTGTCTTCTGGGCTGGACGGGGGCTCCGCCGGTTGCGGCGGTCACCCCCGCCTGCTTGGTTACTTTGACCGGCGCCGCGGCAGTCGGCGGCGCCGGTCTCTGTGTTATTTAGCTAGGGAGTGAGGCGCCATTGTCCTCTTCTTCGTCCGCGTCGGGGGGGAGGGCGGGGCCGGGCCTTCGCGCGTCGCCGCGGCTCCGCCCCCCGCTCCTGCTGTTTGACTATGGCGGCGCCGATGCGGAGCTTTAGGCTCCTTTTCTGTGGGCGGCTGAGGGCGGTACCTTATCTTCGCGCGGTCCGCGCTGCCACGCCCCCTTCTTCCTTCTGCCTGCATCTCTCGTCGGTTCTGTGAGGCGCCATTGTTCCACGCCATAAGGATTCGTGAGTGGCCCTGGGGCCTTATTTACTTATTTATTATAGTTTTTCCCTATATTGTCCTATTGTGTCATTTATTGGGTCCTTTCTGCGGTTTTCTCATTCTAGGCGGTGTTATCAGGAGGATCTTCCTTAGTATTTAGGGGGTTCTCTCCCGGTCCTAGATCCCTGGGTTCATTGTTTGTTATAAATCCTCCCACTCGGGACATTAAAGGGGCATCCCGGGTTGCTTACTAGCGTAATTCCCTGGGTCTTTGAGACTACTAAAAGTTCACCATTATGGAGGCATCCCCGGATACTGGGGCTGGGACCCCTTCGGGGCATCCCAAAAGATGCATGTTGTGTGGTGCATCCATTTCTGGGGACGATGTACTGCTTTGTATTCCTTGTGCACAGCAAACTATTGGCGGGAGTCCGGACCCCAGGCGTCTGGGTCAGCACCGCCGGCCGAGTCATCTCAACCTCCCATCCTGACACGCGCTCCGTGTGATGTTGTCATGGGCAGGGATCTGCAATCTGAGATGTGCGCCAGATTGGCCAACCTTGAGAGAATTGTTTCCAGTTCGGTCGCCCGTAAGGCTCCGGCTAAGAGGAAGCATTTGTCTCCGGCTGCGCCGGTTGATGTTCTGGATGAGTTGGAAGGCGCGTCGGCGATTCTCGTGGCCCCGAGGTGGCCAAGGCGCGTTTGGTTCGCAGATCTTGTAAGGCTGGCAGAGGATCAGTTCGCTCTGCCTCTACTGCCGGACCTGCTCACCCAGGGTCGGCTACGCTATCCCAATTTACCATCGCTGGCTTTGACGGCGTGGCTGCTGAAACCGCCATCTTAAAAGACGAAGGTCTTTCTGATGCGGTGATTCAAACTCTTATCAGCGCCAGGAAGCGGTCTTCCTCTTCTGTTTACTATAGGACCTGGAGGTCCTATATTGATTGGTGTGAAGGTAGGTCTTTCTCTTGTCGTGAGTTCTCCATTCCTAGGATTCTGGAGTTTCTTCAACATGGTTTGGATCTGGGGCTCCAAATTAGTACCTTGAAAGGGCAGGTTTCTGCCCTGGCGGTGTTTTTCCAAAGGTCCTTTGCACTTCATCCTTTAGTCAGGACCTTTTTCCAAGGAGTCACGCATGTACGTCCACCTAGGAAGCCCTTGGTTCCAGTTTGGGATTTGAATCTTGTTCTCTCTGCTCTTCAGGGTCCTCCGTTTGAGCCCTTGAATGAGGTTGCCTTGTCTTCGCTTACTCAAAAGGTGGCCTTTTTGGTGGCTATCACTTCGGCTAGGCGTGTTTCTGAGTTGGCAGCTTTATCCATTAAAGCTCCATACTTTGAGAAGCATCAGGACAAGGTTGTCTTTCGTTTCAAGCCGGATTTTCTTCCTAAGGTGGTCTCGGCTTTTCATCTGAATCAGGACATAGTTCTGCCTTCTCTATGCCCTAATCCTAGCAACGACAAGGAAAGGGCGTTGCATTCCTTGGATGTAGTTCGTGTTGTGGAACATTATCTTGAGGTTACGTCTTCCTTTCGTAAGACGGACGCCTTTTTTGTGGTGCCCTCCGGGCCTAGGAAAGGTTTGGCTCCTGCCAAATCTTCCATTAGTTCATGGATTCGTCAGGCCATCATTGGGGCCTATTCTGCCAAGGGGAGGAGACCCCTTTTCGTGTTACTGCTCATTCTACTCGTGCGGTTGGAGCGTCTTGGGCTTTTCAGCACCAGGCTTCTGTTGAGCAAGTTTGTAAGGCCGCTACCTGGTCGTCTGTTCACACTTTTTCCAAGTTTTACAAGGTTGATGTTTGGGCGTCCGCGGATGCTGTCTTTGGACGCAAAGTTTTGCAAGCTGCAGTGGTTTGAAGTTGTGCATTGTTGCCTAGTTTTGGATCCCCGCCCTTGTTTCTGGACACTGCTGTTGGATGTCCCACATGTTATGGATTCTTGAAGCGGGGTGTGTGACATACTTAGAATAATACCATTTTGTGAATACTCACCTTGTAAAATGGGTATTATAAGTATGTCACACACCCCGCTTCACCCGCCCTTTTCTGTATTCAGGATCCTCTATTTTGTGAACTTTGCATGGTTGCGTTTTATATTTGCCTCTTCCTGGTCCCTTATCTTACTGCTTCTGTATACTGGGTGATGAGTGGGAGGTCCCAGGTATTTATGGATCAGGGAGGGGCTTTCTTTTTACTATCATCTCTGCAGGAACGCCTCTTCAGGACGATATTACCCACATGTTATGGATTCTTGAAGCGGGGTGTGTGACATACTTATAATACCCATTTTACAAGGTGAGTATTCACAAAATGGTATTTTTTGATATCTCATGATCAACTCTATCTGCACTTTCTTGGCTGGTAAATCCCCTTTGTGGATTATGGTGTGGGTACCCAATGACTGAATCCAGGACTGGCTCGGCCCCACTGCCCGTCAGCTAGATGGTAAGATGCTCAGGCGGTGTAGCGTGCCGCCATATCAGACTCAGACTCAGATTCAAAGGCTTTGGTGTTCCTGTTGGGGTTCACCTATACCCAACAAAACAAGTACAATTACCCTGTCTTTTTGCAAATGCGGCTTTTTACAATAATGTTTGTTCTGGGGAGTGTAACCATAAGTGTTTCACCTGATAAGTTCCTGGCCCACACCCTGCTGGTGGGAGGCTGAAGTTGCTCCTTTTTTTTTTGCATAAAAGAGCCATATGGCCATCATTAAAGTAGACCGCTTTTTGAATATCACCTTGTGTGTGTCTCATTATTCGAATAAGCTTGTCTCCAACAGCTGTTGTCAAGAACTGGCAGACCTTCGACGAGGGAAGACTTAGAAACCCCAACAATCACTACATCAGCTAAGGGATAGGAAACCACAGACGCAGCAGGGCAGCACAGCGAGTACTGTACTACACCGCATTGGAGCTTTTCCATGGCAGTACAACAACAAACCTGTAAAATATTCGTAGCAGTCCCTCTGGAATACTTCAAAAAGGATCTCCAGAAGCTGCCACATCTGGGGGGAGATGGCCTGGCTGGTGAGGCTGTAAGCCAGAGACAGGATCTCTTCAAAAAACTCTGCAGAGGGAAAGACACCGCAATTATTGACAGTGAGCAGAGGAGTCACTTATTCCCCCTGAACTGGAAAAGTCTGGTCTCCAGCTTGCTGATACAGTATGTGTGATAGAGCATCCCAAATCCTGATGCCCCCTGAGCAGGAGTGAGCGGCCCATCAAATTATACCTCCCAGAATTCACATTCCCCTGCCACGTTTGAAGCGGACCTAAACCTTTTTTTCTTATTTTGACTTTAAAATTCTTGTCCAGGCATTGAACAACAATTAAAAAAAAAAAAGTCTATACTCAACGTTTGTCCGCCGCAGCTGCTGTGCGCGGGTCCAGCGTTCCCCCCCCCCCCGCAGCAGCAGTTTCTTCTTCTTCTGGTGCTGTGCAGGCCCAGTGGCGTCCATCATTCATTGCAACAGAGGGGGTGTGTCAAACCTACCTTGGCACACCGCCCTCCATTGCAACAAATGAAATAGGCGTGTGGGTGCAAAAATACCATTTTGTGAAATACTCACCTGTAAAATGGGTATTATAAGTATGTCACACACCCCGCTTCAAGATATCCATAACATGTGGGTAATACCGACCTGAAGGGGCGTTCCTGCAGAGATGATAGCAAAAAAGAAAGCCCCTCCCTGATCCATAAATACCTGGGAACTCCCACTCAGTATATAGAAGCAGTAAGGTAAGGGACCAGGAAGAGGCAAATATAAGTCATAACCACGCAAAGTTCACAAAATAAAGGATCCTGAATACAAGAAGGGCGGGTGAAGCGGGGTGTGTGACATACTTATAATACCCATTTTACAGGTGAGTATTTCACAAAATGGTATTATTCTAAGTATGTCACACACCCCGCTTCAAGATATCCATAACATGTGGGACATCCAATAGCAGTGTCCATAAAAAGGGCGGGGATCCAAAACAAGGCAACAATGCACAACTCAAACCACAACAGCTTGCAGAACTTTGCGACCAAAAACAGCATCCGCTGAGGCCCGAACATCAACCTTGTAAAACTTGGAAAAAGTGTGAACAGAGGACCAAGTAGCGGCCTTACAAACAGACCTCAACAGAGGCCTGGTGCTGGAAAGCCCAGGACGCTCCAACCGCACGAGTAGAATGAGCAGTAACACGAAAAGGGGGACTCCTCCCCTTGGCAGAATAGGCCCCAATGATGGCCTGACGAATCCATTTACTAATGGAAGATTTGGCAGGAGCCAAACCTTTCCTAGGTCCAAAGGGCACCACAAAGAAAGCATCAGTCTTACGAAAGGAAGACGTAACCACCAGATAATATTTCACAACACGAACTACATCCAAGGAATGCAGCGCCCTTTCCTTGTCGTTGCTGGGATTAGGACATAGAGAAGGCAGAACAATATCCTGATTCAGATGAAAGGCAGAGACCACCTTAGGAAGAAAATCCGGCTTGAAACGAAAGACAACCTTGTCTTGGTGCCTTTCAAAGTACGGAGCTTTAATGGATAAAGCTGCCAACTCAGAAACACGCCTAACCGAAGTGATAGCCACCAAAAAGGCCACCTTTTGAGTAAGAGAAGACAAAGCAACCTCATTCAAGGGCTCAAACGGAGGACCCTGAAGAGCAGAAAGAACCAGGTTCAAATCCCAAACTGGAACAAAAGGCTTCCTAGGAGGCCGTACATGCGTAACTCCCTGGAAAAAGGTCTTGACTAAGGGATGAAGTGCAAAGGACCTTTGAAAGAACACCGCCAGGGCAGAAACCTGCCCCTTCAAGGTACTAAGTTGAAGCCCCAGATCCAGACCATGTTGAAGAAACTCCAGAATTCTGGAAATGGAGAACTCCCGACAAGAGAAAGACCTACTTTCACACCATTCAATATAGGACCTCCAAGTCCTATAGTAAATAGTAGAGGAAGAGCGCTTCCTGGCGCTAATAAGAGTCTGAACCACCGCGTCAGAAAGACCCTCCTCCTTCAAGATGGCGGTTTCAGCAGCCACGCCGTCAAAGCCAGCGATGGTAAATTGGGATAGCGCAGCCGACCCTGAGTGAGCATGTCCGGCAGTAGAGGCAGAACGAACTGATCCTCTGCCAGTCTTACCAGGTCTGCGAACCAAACCTGCCTTGGCCACCTTGGTGCCACCAGAATCACCGACGCGCCCTCCAGGGCCAGCTTGCGCACCACTCTGGCTACCATTGGAAACGGAGGGAACAGGTAAAGAAACCCCAGATCCCTCCAGTTCAGAGACATGACATCCACTGCCAGAGCCAGAGGATCCTGCGAGAGAGACACAAAGACTGGAAGCTTGTGATTGTGACGAGAGGCAAAGAGGTCCACCACTGGGGACCCCCACCTGAGACAGATCGAACGAAACACCTTGGGACTGAGAGACCACTCCCCCTGACGAGAGGAGGCCCTACTCAGCGAGTCCGCCTCCGTGTTCTCCACTCCCGGAATGTAGACTGCTGAGATACACGGGACGTGGCTCTCCGCCCAGTCCAGAATCAAAGACACTTCCCTGAGGGCACTCCTGCTGCGAGTCCCCCCCTGGTGATTGATGTAAGCAACCGCCGTCCGGTTGTCCGACCGGACCTGAACAGGCAGGCCCCGCAACTGATGAGTCAATCGAAACAGAACCAACCTGATGGCTCTCAATTCCAGAACATTGATGGGCTCGTGAGCCTCCTGCGGGCCCCACAGACCCTGGAACTGGAGGTCCTTCCAAACACCCCCCCAACCTGACAGACTGGCATCCGTGGTGACTGTTTCCCAACACGGGGCCAGAAAAGATCTGCCCTTCAACAGATTGACCGACCCCAGCCACCATTGCAGGGATCGAAGAACTCGAGGAGTCATCAGGAAGGACTGATCCAACGATAGAGGGGACTTGTCCCAAACCTTGTCCCTACAAGGAAGCTGAAGCGTCCTTGTATGAAACTGCGCAAAGGGAACTGCCTCGAATGAGGCCACCATTAACCCCACCAGCCTCATCCCTAGCCGGATGGCCGGACGAGGGAGCGACAAGAGAAGCCGAACTAATTCCTGAATCAAAAGAATCTTGGCCTGGGGCAGAAACACCCTGGCCTGCGAAGTGTCCAGAGACATTCCCAGAAAGGTCACTACTCTGGACGGAGAAAGAGAAGACTTGGGGTGGTTGACCACCCAACCGAACCTCTCCAGGGTGGACACCACCATTCTGGTGTCCAACTCCGCTTGGTTGAAAGAGGAGGCCATGATCAGAAGATCGTCCAAATAGGGCACAATGCGGATACCCTGAACCCTCAGCAGAGCCATCACCCCCGCTAGCACCTTGGTGAACACCCGAGGAGCCGAGGTGAGACCGAAGGGGAGTGCCACAAACTGAAAATGGCGATCCTCCACCACGAACCTGAGAAACCTCTGGTGTGCTGGAAAGATTGGAACGTGTAGGTAAGCATCCTTGATGTCTATGGACGTCAGAAAGTCTCCCTGACGAAGAGAGTGAATGGCCGAACGCAGCGTTTCCATGCGGAATTTCCGTGGCCGGATGAACCTGTTGAGAAACTTCAGATCCAAGATGGGTCGGACCGATCCGTCCTTCTTGGGTACCGTGAACAGATTGGAATAAAAACCCCTGCCCCGATCCGAAGGGGGCACTGGGCAAATGACAGCCATGTCCAGAAGGTTCTGCACTGCCAACAGGAGCCCCTGTGCCGCTAGAGGTTCCGAAGGCATCCGAGACCTGAAAAATCTGGAAGGGGGGCGGAGCTCGAACTCCAGCTTGTAACCGGAAGACACCACTTCCCGGATCCATCGGTCCGAGACCTCTTGATCCCAGACCTGGGAGAAGAGTCGCAGCCGTCCCCCCACCCGCAAGGGTGAGGGCGCCCCCTCATTGCTGAGCCGGCTTGGCAGCCGGCTTGGGCTTAGAGCCCCAACTGAATCCTGGACGGGCACGTCCTCTGCCCCTGCTCCCAGAATCTCCTCTGGAAGAGGGGAATGCAAATCCCCTGCCAGATCTGGCCCCACGAAAGGAGGGGGTAAAGGAAGGCGCCCCCCGAAAGGGACGGCGTTGTTTCTTGCGTTGAGGTAGCCTACCACCCTTGGTAACAGAGTCCAATGTCTCTCCAAAAAGCCGTAATCCAACAAAGGGTAGAGCCGTTAGTGACTTCTTGGACATAAAATCTGCCGCCCACTGGCGCAGCCACACTGAGCGCCGAATAGTGACCAGCAGCGCCGACGTCCTACCACACATCATCAAAGTGTCATCCAAGGCTGTCAACACAAAAGATAAAAACAACTCACACCGCTTAACGCTAAGGAACTCAGCACTACCAGGACGCAGCCCGGAAGAAGTCAACAGTTCCCTAACCACGGACCTGGCAGCCAACACCATAAGTGCCGATGCGCAAACGGGCCGCATGGCTGACCCCCCAACGCTAGCAAAACCATGACAAGCCATCTGGTCAATACGTTTATCCTCTCCATCCTTGAGAATGGAACAATCAGGTCTATTTAAAACCGAGGAATTGGACAACCCCAAAACCGGTGCATCCACCTCGGGGGGAGATGCCCAACGCTTAACCGCCTCCGAAGGGAAGGGATATTTCCTATCCCATCCCTGAGGGATGCCAGGGAGCCGAGCCGGCCTGTCCCATTCCTTGGCAATAATTTTGTCAAAATGCCTTTGTGTAGGGAATTCCAAGCGCGGCCTGGATTCCTCAAACAATTCACCCTTCTGCTGTGACACCTCCTCAGGAGGGGAAATATTCAGTACCTCTAACATCAGAGCCAGAGCGTGGGGAGTATCAGAGGTTCTCCCCAAGTCACCAAGCTCGGCTTCAGCACCAAAGGACTGCTCATCGTCCGAAAAATCAGAATCCTCATAAACTTCCCCTTCCTCTAGCTGGGAATAATCAGACCAATCCAGATTATTAACATCCTCCTGGTCCTCCACCAGCGGAGCCGGCGACAAATGCTTTCTCTTAGTCGGAGCCTTACGGGCGACCGAGCTGGAGATAATTTTTTCAAGGTTAGCCAATCTGGCGCACATCTCAGATTGCAGCTGCCTGCCCATGACGACGTCACACGGGGTGCGTGTCAAGGCGGGAGGGGGAGATGAAGCGACTGGCGGTGCTGACCTAGACGCCTGGGGTTCGGACTGCCGCGTGATGGTCTGCTGTGCACATGGTATACACAGAAGTACATCGTCCCCAGAAATGGATACCCCACACAACATACACTTTCGGGGATGCCCCGAAGGGGCCCAAGCCCAGTATCCGGGGATGCCTCCATCAGGTGAACTTTTTTAGGGATAGTCGCTATGACCCAGGGAATTACGCCGCTAGACAACCCGGGATGCCCCTTTAATGTCCCGAGTGGGAGGATTTATAACAATAATGAACCCAGTGAAAAAGGATCGGGAGGGACCCCCTAAATGCTAATGGAGATCCTCCTAAACCACCACCTGAAAGACACAGAAGGACTAGTAAGGCAATGGCTAAAAATAACCTACAGCACAATACAGAGAAGAAGGAAAAAGGGGGCCATAGGCCACTCACGGAACCGCGGAGCTGGAAGGCGCCAGAAGGATCCTCGTGATGCTGCTGTGAGAAGAGACGAAGAGGAGAAGAGGAGAAGGGGGCGTGGCCAGCGCGGGACGCGCACGACGCCGAACCACGCCCCCCCTCTCTCCCACACCATGCAGAGCTCCGCAGCGGCGCCGGGGACAGATGGGGGCGGGCAGCGGTGACGCGCGCCGCACCGGCCCCGCCCCCCGAACATCATGAGGAGAAATCTCCTCAGATGAAAAAGGCGCCAAGAACCGGCCGGCGCCGCAGCATGAAGTGCGGCCGCCGGCCGGTACAGTCACACCAAACACTCACACACACAGGCAGACAGCAGGGACGGGTCCCGGACCCCCCGACGCATCGGCCCCGCCCCCCCCCCCCTCCCACTAATGTGTAGAATATGGCATGAGGGAGCTGCCTCCGCCATAGAAGACAGAAGCAAGAAGGGGGGGAGATAAGAATAAGAAACTCAAAGTATGCTGCCCTGTGAAAAGAATGACATTTAGCTACAGTGAAACATTTAAAGGAACACTCACACACAACATGAGAGAGATACTTCCTACATAACCTGAAACTAATAAAGGAGGGACCCACACTCCCCATCCCTGCTGAGGAAAAGGGAATTGGGAAGGGCCAGTGAAAATTAATTCAAGGGACAGGGCATCCCAAACCGGGGTCACCAACCCGGTATTACCGCCTACCCTCTCATATAGGGTCTCACGGTGGAGCATAGCTCCTGAGCACCTAAGGTGCTGATATACCCTCGCCTGGACCCTCAGCCGAGGCTGGGAGGCATATGAGTTCTGGGGAAAAAAGGGTCCAAACAGAAATAAATAAATAGCGGGCCGGGAGTCATCCCGGCTACCTGAAAACCCCCTGTGCAAGGAGGAGCCATCATCTTCTGACTTGCTCGCCGTCTGCAGAGATGGAAAACTGGGTGATGAGTGGGAGGTCCCAGGTATTTATGGATCAGGGAGGGGCTTTCTTTTTTGCTATCATCTCTCCAGGAACGCCCCTTCAGGTCGGTATTACCCACATGTTATGGATATCTTGAAGCGGGGTGTGTGACATACTTAGAATATGAAGGCCCCCTGTATGCCCGCTATAACTCTAGCTGAGGTGGGTACCCACATCAGGCATCGCTGAAAGGCTGGCACAGGTACACGGGAGTTGCGGGCAGCGCTCTATACCACTTTCCTGGCCAATCTGACACCAGGTCGGCTAAGGAAGCTTTGAATTGAGCCCAAGGGCGGATTTGCCATCCACCTGCGCATGCGTCATGGGATCGCCAAAAGGAGAGTTTTTCCGGGGCGATCCAGGGGATTTCACACAGTGGTACATCCAAAATCAGGATGCCAGGTTGGCAGAAGAACATCTGGGAGAGGGGGAAAATCCTGGGTGGTGTTCCTCTTTATCGCCACTTTAAAGTGGAACAAATCCCGGGAATTTGACTTTCCCCTGAATCTGGATGCCCCACTGTGTGAACCCCACCACAGTGAAAAAGTATATAGGTGGGACAAGAGCCCGCACATGCTCCGTTGGAACCAGGAAGAGTTGAGTGTGAAGTGGCGTTCTAGGGTGGGGTTCCAATGTACAACACACAAATACTCCACCGCACCAGCACAATATAAATGAAAAGGTGTGCGGGATTCTGGCCGGACAATACAATCACTGAAAAAGTATATAGGTGGGGGTAGCCCAAAGTCCCCCACAACCATGCAAAAAAAAAAATCCTGCACCACCACAAAATTCCAAAAATATACAATATTTTATTATGTAGGGCAAACAAAACAAACAAAATTAAAAGAATTTATTATACGCATGTTTTATTCCTGGCTATTGTGTGATTGAGCAATGTAGTGTCCCATACATGATTCAGGGTCATACATATGCTGTATGCCTTTTTTTAAATTCTTTTAACGGAGTTTGTTGTGTTTGCCCTCCATAATTATTGTATGTATGTATGTATGTATGTATGTATGTATGTATGTATGTATGTATGTATGTATGTATGTATGTATGTATGTATATATATATATATATATATATATATATATATATATATATATATATATATATATATATATATATATATATATATATATTCTGTTCATTTATATTGTGCTGGTGCGGTGGAGTATTTGTGTATTGTACATTGGAACCCCACCCCAGAACGCCAATTCACACTCACTTCTTCCTGGTTCCAACGGCGCATGCGTGGGCTCTCATCCAATGAGAGCCACCTGCCATGGCAACGTCATTTGGCAAATGGCTCTCACCGACTAGAACAGGGAGAACTCACCCCAGCCAATCTGAATGTTTTCTGAATGACATAGTCACGGCTGACGGCTCTCACTGGACGAGAGCCCGTGCATGCGCCGCTGGGGTGGGGAAAGGTTTATGGGTTCCCGTGGGTGTTCTGCACAATGGCCCACACCCCCTGCCACATCTCCACTATTTCAGTGAATAGAACGGGTGGCTTGACGATACCAGTAAATTTCAACCGGCAAATCAACTGCGCAAACTTCTGGTAAATTTTTTTTTTTTTTTTCCCCCAGACAGGGACTTTAGGAAACATACCTAACACATGTTTCTGGAGAACAAGGCCAACAATCTGCAAGCAAATCCCTTCTAGCTGCTGCTTCACCTGGAAGGAGAAAAAAATGAAAATAAAAAGAAGGAGTTACAACACAGTAAATAATAGAATAAGGGAGCTCCCTCTAAAACACTTCACACACAGACCTCTTTATGGTCCTCCACAACTGTCAGGACAATATCGATGGTGTGAAGGATGCCCATCGCCATAACCGTCTTGTCCTCCACCTCTTCATACTCCTCACTCTGCAGGACCTTGACGAAGATCTCCGCCTATAAAAGAAAAAAAAAAACATCCAAAATGTCACACTTGCTCATCGTTAAACAGGAACATTTCAGGTAATGGGGAGTTAATAAAAATTACCCAAACCTGGCTTGCTCGGCCCCTACTGCCCCTCCAGTTCCCCATTATACCACTTTTGACTTACATCACGCCATCTGCGTCGGGCAGCGCCATCTTGCCGTCCCTCCAGATGTCGCGCATGCGCAGTGTCACGGCATAGGCTGCAATGACACTCAGCGCAGAAGAGCACGAGATCTGAGGAGCGACGCGGGACATTTGAAGAGAGGTGAGGACGGCTAAGCCTGCAGCCTTCACACAGCCACAGCTAAGTGGGGGAGATGGAGGGTGGAAAGAGGCCAGGAATGCTGTCGGATGTTGGTTTTTTAGATAAAACATAATGAGGGAGGGGGAGGGATATTTAGAGAGGAACATCAGAAAAATACAATTCTGTGAGTACCTGTAGAATTGATTTTGCCGGTGTTCTGTCCAGACTGTCCCAGTTATCCATATACGAGTGGGTAGTCCGCCACAAGGTGGCGCCAGTCACGTAAATCCGCCACAGGTGGCGCAATCGACTGCAGGAAGACTTGTAGCCCCTCCTGGCCCATAAAAGGGCCAGAATTACCCAGAAGACCCCAGTGTTTGAAAGCAGTAATGCAAGAAGCCGGGAGGCAAGGACCATGTTAGTAAAACACAGCCCACTAAAAGGAAACTCTCTCAACAAAAATCACCATAACAAGGCAAAAGAGAACGACGATAACAAGGGTGGGATGAAGCAAGTCGCGCTGTACACCGTAAAAACAATTCTACAGGTGAGTAATCACAGAATTGTATTTTTCCAGGTGTACAGCTCGGCTTGCTTCATTTCAATTCTTTACATGTGGGACATCCAACAGCAGTGTCCCAAAAAGAAGGGTGGGATCCCCAGAGAGCAATGGCAGGCAGTTCAAGCCACTACCGCCTGAAGCACCTTGCGGCCCAAAACAGCGTCAGCTGAGGCCTTAACATCAACTTTGTAAAACTTGGAAAAAGTATAAACCGAAGACCAAGTAGCGGCCTTACAAACCTGTTCAACTGAAGCCTGGTGCTGGAAGGCCTAAGAGACACCAATAGCCCTAGTGGAGTGAGCTGTAACATGAAAAGGGGGTTCCTTCCCCTTAGCAGAGTAGGCTTGCACCACTGCCTGTCTAATCCACTTACTGATAGTGGATTTGGCTGGATGCAAGCCCTTCCTAGGTCCGGAAGGAAGGACAAAAAGAGAATCCGACTTCCAAAATGACTCAGTGGCGACCAAATAATACTTGAGTGCCCTGACCACATACAGAGACTGAAGGTCTGAAGGTTCCGTTCCTTGGAATTAGCAGGGGCAGGACAATAGGAAGGTGAGACAATGTCCTCATTGAGATGAAAGGCAGAAACAACCTTGGGCAAGAATTCCGGCCTAAGACGGAACACCACCTTATCCTGATGCTGCTCAAAATAAGGAGGTTTCATGGAAAGCGCCGCCAGCTCAGAGACGCGATGCACCGAAGTGATAGCAACCAAAAAGGCCACCTTCATAGTCAGAATAGAAAGAGCAGCATTGCACAGGGGCTCGAAGGGGGGACCCTGAAGAGCAGAAAGCACCAAGTTCAAATCCCACACCGGTAGCAGAGGCTTACGCGGTGGACGTACATGAGTGACTCCCTGGAAAAAAGGTTTTGACAAGCCTATGATTAGCGAAAGATCTTTGGAAAAAAATTGCCAAGGCAGAAACTTGTCCCTTGAGGGTACTCAGTTGCAGACCCGATTCTAGACCGTGTTGAAGAAACTCCAGAATCCTGGAAAGGGAGAAGGTGCGGCAAGAGAAGGCCTTAGACTCATACCAGGCAATGTAAGCGTTCCAGATCCTGTAATAAATCATAGAAGAGGATTTTTCCCGAGCCTGAATCATAGTACCGATGACCAAAGCCGGCAAACCCTTATTCATCAGGATGGAGGTTTCAGCAGCCAAGCCGTCAAAGCCAGCATTTGTAAATTGGGGTGGCGCAGCTGTCCCTGAGTGAGGAGCTCTGGAACGTCGGGCAGGACGTACTGATCCACCGCCATCTGGACGACGTCTGCAAACCATAGCCTCCTTGGCCAGCGGGGGGCCACTTGGATGGTCGGTACCCCCTCCTGGGCTATCTTGCACAGCACACGACCCAACAGAGGGAAGGGAGGAAAGACCTAAAGGAGTCGAAACTCCTTCCAAGGAAATGCCAGCGGGTCCGTGGCGAAGGCGAGAGGATTTCTTGACAGAGTATATGAATCTCGGAAGCTTGTGATTGTGACGGGACGCAAACAGGTCCACGTCCGGCTGACCCCAGCGGCGACACAGGGCATGAAAGATCTTGTTGTCGAGAGACCATTCCCCTAGGCGAGACGTCCCTCTGCTCAGGGCATCTGCCTCCTGGTTCTCCAACCCGGGGATGTAAACCGCCGAGATGGAGGGAACCGTCTCCTCCGCCCAAGACAATATCAGGGACACTTCCTTGAGGGCTCGTTTGCTCCGAGTCCCTCCCTGATGATTGATGTAGGCGACCGCAGTCTGATTGTCCGAGCGGACCTGGACCGCACGACCCCGAAGGTGGGGAGTCAACTGGAAGAGAACCAACCTGATCGCTCTCAATTCCAAGAGATTGATAGGCGTGTGGGCCTCTTGAGGGCCCCACTGGCCCTGGAACTTCAGCGATTGCCAAACCCCTCCCCAACCGGTCAGACTGGCATCTGTGGTGACAATCTCCCAGCACAGAGGCAAAAAGGACCTGCCCACTAGAAGATTCCTTGAGTACAGCCACCACGAGAGGGACTGTCTGGCCAGAGGGGATAGAGAGAATTCCTGCTCCAAGGACTCCTGACTCCGATCCCAGACGGTCAAGAGATTCAACTGAAGGGGTCTCATGTAGAACGGAGTGAAAGGCAAGACACCATGAGACCCACCAACTGCATCCCGAGAGATGGAGGGACGAGGGCAATCCAGCAAGGCCCGCGCCTGCATCTGAAGGCCCTCCACCTTCTGCTGAGGAAGAAACACCTTGACCTGAGAGGTATCCAGCGTCATTCCCAGGAAGGATCTTACCGATGAAGGAGAGAGAGAAGACTTGGGATAATTGATCACCCAACCGAAGGTCTCGAGGGTGGACACTACCATCCGAGTATCCCTCTCTGCCTGATGCAAAGATGGAGCTGCAATCAAAAGGCCATCCAAGTAAGGAAGAAAGCGAATTCCCTGGCTCCTCAGAAGGGCCACGACACCCGCCAGCACCTTGGTGAACACCCGGGGAGCCGAGGTGATGCCGAACGGCAAGGCCACAAACTGGTAGTGTGGATCCCCCAGAGCGAACCTCAGGAACCTCTGGTGTCCCAGAAGGACAGGAACATGAAGATGATGAACGGCCAGCCTCAGGCCCTGCGCCGTCACAGGATTTTGGTAAATCCGGGACTGAATGAAACTTGGGGGCGGCCAAGCTGCCAGCTCTATCTTGTATCCGGAGGACACCACCTCCTGAATCCACCGGTCCAAGACGTGTTGCCTCCAGACGTGAGCAAAGAGCCAAAGCCGTCCCCCCACCCTCATGTCTGAGGGGCCTTGGAAGGGGACTTAGGCTTGGATCCCCAGGCAAGGCCGGGTCGACCTTGGGCTCTACCTCGCCCCCATGAGTCTCTGCAGCCACCAGAAAAGGAAGATCCTTGTCCTCCCCGAGAGGGACGAAAGGAAGAAGAGCCCCGAAAAGGCCGTACCTGCTTCTGACGTTGAGGAAGTCTCCTGTCCTTAGCCAGGAGGTCCAACCGTTCCCCGAACAGCCGAAGTCCCAGGAAGGGAATACCTGAGAGAGCTTTTTTGGCGGAAGCATCCGCTGCCCACTGTCGTAACCAGATAGAGCGACGCAGCCCGACCATCGCAGCCGAAGCCCTTCCACCAAAACTGACGGCGTCATCCATGGCCGATATAACAAAGGCAAGGAAGTCCATACAAGCCAAAAGCTCCCCATACTCCTCCGCTCGCTTGTGAGATTTGGCAATATCCGCGAGACGCCTTACTTTGGAAACAATGGCCGCAGCACAGACAGGGCGCAGACCGGTTCCCACAGAAGTGAAGGCGTGACAGGCTAGCTGATCCATGCGCCTGTCAACATGATCACGCAAGGAGGAAGTCTCAGGAGACGGCATAATGGAGGTATTGGAGAGCCCCAGGACAGGAGCATCCACTTCCGGAGGATGGGACCATAGGCGAACCAAATCCTCCGAAAAGGGATACCGTCTGTCCAGACCCCTAGGCACCGACGGCAACCTATTAGGCTTCTCCCATTCCTTAAAAACCATCTTAGAGAAGTGGCCTTGTTCAGGAAAGACAAGGCGCTGTCTCTCCGGCCGAAAAAGGTCCCCCTGTTTCTTCTTGGCCGCCTTAGGAGGAACAATGTGCAGAGTATCAAGTACCGCCAACAACAGCCGCTCAGTATCATCCTGGGGCCACTTGTCCTCGTCAGATGAAGACCCGTGGCGACTGTCAAGGTCTACCCCCGGAGGAGTCGGACCCCTGGAGCAACTCACCCTCCTCAGCGGAATCTAGGCCACCGAAGGCCTCATAATCGTCATCGGCAAAAATAGCGCAAGCCGGCTCCAAATGCCGCTTCTTTATCTTGTCCTTGCCAGCGGCCGAACACGCCAACTGACGCTCAATGCTAGCCAGTCTGAGCTCAAAATTACTACGCGAGTCCCTGCTGGCCTCCTCCTCACTAGGGTCCAGAAGCCGGTGCGGGGGAGTCGGCGAGGCCGGAGGAGCAATGGGACTGGGGCAGGCAACACTCGCCCCATCCTGATCCGCAATAGCACTCTGGGCGCAGGGCACACAAACCACATTGCGACCACTCAGCGGGTATGTACCACCCACAAGACAAATCTTAGCAAGTCCCGGGGGTTCCCAAGCCCGCTACTCTCAGAAGCCTCCATTATGGTGATTATGATAAGAAAGACGGCCCAGAGCCGTACAGAAAAAAACCCAATTTGACTCTCAGCACCCTAACCCACAGGACAGGAAAGGGTGGATGGGGTGGTGTATGGACCGGGAGGAACCACAAGAATCTCAATATGGGACTCTGAAAGACACAAAAGGGAGCAGATAAGCGTCCCACAGCGCATGCACAGTCAATATAAAACACAATAATAAAGGTACCAACAAGAAAAGACCGGACTCACGGACCAAAAGGGAGCCAGTTGAAGAGCCTGTGCAGCCTGTCAGCAGACCAAGGAGCGACGGCGTGAGGTAAAAACGGGAACTTTACCTCAGGAAACTCTGTGAGGAGAGTGGCGCCGGCCTGCCCAAGCAGCACCCCAACTACCCCCATCCCCCCCGGACGCCATAACGTAGAGGACGCGAGAGGAGCAGGAGCGGGGAAGGTAAGTATATTGTGAGGTAGAAAACGTGAGAAAAACACACACAGCATAAAATGCACAAGAATTAAGCATGTGGGGCACATAATGAAAAGGGAAATACAAAATTATGTGATTACGCACCTGTAGAATTGGTATTATGAGTATACAGCACGTCCTGCTCCAGAAGATTCCTTACACATGGGTTATACATCCACAAGATGGCGCTGGACTGCAGAGACAGAAAAGTGGCTCCTCCCGGCCCCATATATACCAGGGACCTCCCACAAATTCCCCAGTATTGAAAAGCATTAAAAATGAAGCCGGAAGAAATATAATAATCATAATTCAATGAACATCTGAACAATCACCATAAAGAGGTAACTAAGAATAATGATAAGGGTGGGGTGGAGCAGGACGTGCTGTATACACCTAATACCAATTCTACAGGTAAGTAATCACAGAATTGTATTATTCTAAGTATACAGCATGTCCTGCTCCAGAAGATTCCTTACACATGGGACATCCAATAGCAGTGACCGTAAGGTAGGGAGGGATCCCCAAAAAGTAATAGCGGGCAGTTTAAACCATTGCCGCCCGCAGAACTTTGCGGCCAAAAGCAGCGTCAGCTGAGGCCCTAACATCAACTTTGTAAAACTTGAAAAAAGTATGAACAGAAGACCAAGTAGCGGCCTTGCAAACTTGTTCAACAGAAGCCTGGTGCTGAAAAGCCCAAGAGGCACCAATAGCACGAGTGGAATGAGCAGTAAGGCGGAAGGGAGGATTCTTCCCCTTAGCAGAATAGGCCTGAATCACAGCCTGACGAATCCACTTGCTGATTAGTAGATTTAGCTGGAGCCAGACCCTTCTTAGGTCCAGAAGAGAGAACAAAAGGAGCATCAGTCTTCCTGAAGGATTCAGTAGCCACCAAATAGAACTTCAAGTTCCTGACCACATCCAGAGAATGTAAAAGCCTCTCCTTACAGTTACTAGGATTAGGACACAGAGAAGGCAAAACAATGTCCTGATTGAGATGAAAGGCAGACACAACCTTAGGCAGAAAGTCTGGCTTAAAACGAAACACCACCTTGTCCTGGTGTCTCTCAAAGTAAGGGGGCTTGATGGAAAGCGCCGCCAACTCAGAAACACACCCAACAGAGGTAATAGCCACCAAAAAGACTTCCTTGAGCATAAGACAAAGGGGCCTCCTGCAAGGGTTCAAAAGGGGACCCCTGCCATGCAGATAAGACCAAGTTCAAGTCCCAGATTGGTAACATAGGCTTACGTGGGGGACACACGTGAGTAACCCCCTGGAAAAAGGTCTTGACCAGGGGATGCTGAGCAAAGGATCTTTGGAAGAAAATGGCCAAGGCAGAAACATGACCTTTAAACCGGACCTTCAGCGTGATTTAATGAAAAGCCCAAACTCTTAAAAAACGGTTCCCCGGCATCTAAAATTAATTTACTTTTTTAGTCACTAACTTATTATTCTTTCCCCCACTGGGCTGCAACTCTGTTCAGGAATTTAGGATACGGGCGCCGCCATCTTGACTCAGAAGCATCACACTTACTGAGGAGAGGAGAGTGGGATAAGGTACAGGGGGGAGGGTTATAGCTGTGCTTTGCTCAGACAGAGCAGAGCTGGGGTCAGGAAAAGGTCAGCAGTCCCAGAATGCAGAGCAGCACAGTCAGGAGGCACTTCCTGTTTGCAGGCTGCCTGATAAGATGGCGGGTTCCATAAGCCGCCATCTTGAATGTTTAAAGGCTCATAACATGCAGTAGATGCAGGTAGGTTGATTTTTAATGTGGGCAATCTGTATGTACAGGGTGTAGGAAACATATAAGATAGACTCTTATTCAGAGTGAAGGTCCGCTTTAAGAGCACTGAGTTGAAGACCCAGATCCAAATCATGTTGCAGAAATTCCAGAATCCCAGGAATAGAAAACACACGACAGGGAAGTGACTTAAGACTCGCACCAGTCAATGTAGGTACGACAAACCCTATAGTAGATGGAAGAAATTCCTAGCCCTGATCATGGTATTAACAACTGAGGCAGGCAGACCCTTTTCCATCAAGATGGAGGTTTCAGCAGCCAGGCCGTCAAAGCCAGCGTTTGTAAATTGGGGTGGCGTAGCTGCCCCTCAGTGAGCAGATCTGGAACCCTGGGCAGGACGTACTGATCTACTGCCAGCTGCACGATGTCTGTGAACCACACTCTTCTTGGCCAACAGGGGGCCACCAGTATGGCTGGCACCCCTTCCTGAGCTATCTTGCGCAGCACCCTGCCCAGCAGAGGAAACGGGGGAAA
Organism: Gastrophryne carolinensis; assembly: GCA_027917425.1. Classification (NCBI taxonomy): domain Eukaryota; kingdom Metazoa; phylum Chordata; class Amphibia; order Anura; family Microhylidae; genus Gastrophryne; species Gastrophryne carolinensis. The sequence continues at coordinate 52,630 of JAQIHN010000134.1, forward strand.
CAAATACAGGAGCTGAAAGCTCTTCCAAGACATTGCCAAGGTATCCATGGCTAAGGCCAGAGGGTCCTGGGACAGAGAGACAAAGACTGGAAGCTTGTGACGGGACGCAAACAGATCCACATCTGGCTGACCCCAACGGTGACACAGGGAGCGAAACACCCTGTTGCTGAGGGACCATTCTCCCAGGCGAGAGGTCCCCCTGCTCAGAGAGTCCGCCTCCAGATTCTCCGCCCCCGGAATGTACACTGCTGAGATGCAGGGAACATTGTCCTCCGCCCAGGACAGAATCAGAGACACTTCCCTGAGGGCCCTTCTGCTTCGGGTCCCTCCCTGATGATTGATGTAGGCAACCACCGTCTGGTTGTCCGAGGGGACCTGAACAGCTCGACCCCGAAGGTGTGGAGTTAGGTGGGAGAGAACCAACCTGATCGCCCTCAACGCCAGAATGTTGATAGGGGTGTGAGCCTCCTGAGGGCCCCACTGACCCTGGAATTGCAGGGACTTCCAGAAGCCCCCCCCAACCGGTCAAACTGGCATCCGTGGTGACAGTCTCCCAGCAAGGGACCAGAAAGGATCTGCCCCCCAGCAGGTTCCTTGAGTCCAGCCACCACGATAGAGACCACCTGGCAAGAGGGGACAGAACAAACACCTGATCCAGGGACACAGGGTCCCGATCCCAAACTGACAAGAGATGAAGCTGAAGAGGCCTCATGTGAAACTGAGCTTATGGAACCGCCTCGAAGCAGGCCACCATCAGGCCCACCAGCTGCATTCCCTGCCTGATGGACAGATGAGGACAAGACAGAAGGAGCTGAGCTTGCACTTGAAGACTCTCCACCTTCTGCTGGGGAAGACAAGGAAGATTTGGGGTGGTTGATCATCCAGCCGAATGACTCCAGTGTGGACACCACCAGCTGGGTATCCCGCTCTGCCTGCTGGAAGGACTGAGAAGTGATGAGAACGTCGTCCAAGTAGGGAAGAATGCGAATGACCTGAGATCTCAGCAGAGCCATCACTCCTGCCAGCACCTTGGTGAATACCCTGGGAGCCGAGGTGAGACCGAAGGGTAAGGCCACAAATTGGTAGTGCTGATCCTCCAGAGCGAACCTGAGGAATCTCTGATGACCTGGAAACATTGGTACGTGAAGGTAAGCATCCTTGATGTCTACAGAGGTCAAGAAGTTCCCCGGACGTAGAGAATTCACAGCTGAGCGCAGAGTCTCCATGCGAAAGTGTCTGAATCTGACAAATTTGTTGAGGCGTTTTAAATCCAGGATGGGTCTGAAGGACCCGTCTTTTTTGGGAACAGTGAAAAGATTGGAATAATAGCCCTTGCCCGTGACATCATCACTGACAGGGGACACCCCACACGCAATACACAGCCGGGCTCGAACCCCGAGCACATTATCTTGAGAAGCCTCCATATGGTGATTATCACGGCACAATCAAGCCAATAGGGATTGACGCTAATAATAGCAACCCGGGATGCCCCAATAACCCGCTAGGCAATTGGGAGTTAAGAGAATACAATAGCCCTCCAATAAGAACACTAAACAGAGGGGATAGGACCGGGAGAAACCACAAAAGTTTGACCCGCCTGCAAGTCATAAGCAAAAGATCCCATAAGCAAAAAACAGTACAGTAAAATACAAAATAAGCCAGCCCGCAGGGGCACTTACGGACCGCGATAGGGAGACGCCAGACACACGCAGCAAGAGAACCAAAATGGCGCCCGCATACACCTTGAGGGGTGGGCCGCGGAGACCGTGATGCAGAATGTGTCAGCCGCAAGGCCCGCCCCCCTCGAAGAGCGCGAAAACGCGCCCACATGACAAGGCCAGCCAATGATGGCGCAGCAGCGGCAAAAAGAAAACCAGTGCAACCAATTCAAAAGCGATCATAACATAAGCCCATCATAGTCAAGACATGCACCCCCCCCCCCCCCCCCCCCCCCCGAGATCTACCAGGGAGAGCAAAGTGGAAGCGATGGACAGCCTAAAGGAGCCACCTGAGGGGACAGGGGGCGAGGGGTATAAGGACGCGGGAGGGGCATCCCATAAGGCTCACCATGGGCCTGTACCGCCTACCCTTTGGTGGGGGACTGCGGTTGGAGCAGCGCTCATTAGCACCTGACAGCGGTGCTGCCTACCTTCACCTGAACCAGTGCAGCCTGAGCCGGGAAGCAGTAAAAGGAAACGGGTGGGAATAGTCCTACAGGGTCGCAGGCTAATAAGCCCCGATCACCTGCGACTAGAGAGAGCCATCTTCTAGTCATCGCAGCCCAGACTGCAGAGAAGATCTGGGGAATTTGTGGGAGGTCCCTGGTATATATGGGGCCGGGAGGAGCCACTTTTCTGTCTCTGCAGTCCAGCGCCATCTTGTGGATGTATAACCCATGTGTAAGGAATCTTCTGGAGCAGGACGTGCTGTATACCTAGAATAAAAGGGTGGTTCCTCCCTTCCCCCCGCCTATAGGCTCACTATAGCCTATGGCCTGCTTACTCTGCTTACTTACTGACCCTCGGCGTTCCCCTACCTGCACCTGATCCGCAGCCATGGCTGGGAGGCAAGAAGGGTCCCAGAAGCAGGTGGGAATAGGGTTTGCAGCGGCCGACAGGCTAGTAATGCCCCGCTTATCTGCGAAGTCCATGGAGAGCGAGAAAGAGACCATCTTCGCAGTCAGACTGCAGGAGAAGACTGGGGTCTTCTGGGTAATACTGGCCCTTTTATGGGCCGGGAGGGGCCACAAGTCTTCCTGCAGTCAATTGCGCCACCTGTGGTGGATTTACGTGACTGGTGCCACCTTGCATATTAATGTGCGGCTAGAGAAGCTAAATGGAACCCCCAGCTGGACACATCAGCGCACAGTACATGCGAGTGATGCCACCGGATGTGCGTGCGCCGTGAGCTCGATAGAAAGGTAAGAATTTCAGGCGACCTGGAAGAAGGGGGGGGGGGGGGGGTCACACAGTGGGGCATCCCAGTTCGGGAACCAGGCGGCAGGCCCAGAAATCTAAAAGATCTAGGAATCTAAACAAATCTAAATCAAACAAAAGATTAAAAATACCATTTTGTGAATACTCACCTTGTAAAATGGGTATTATGAGTATGTCACACACCACGCTTCAAGAATCCATAACATGTGGGTAATATCGTCCTGAAGAGGGCGTTCCTGCAGAGATGATAGCAAAAGAAAGCCCCTCCCTGATCCATAAATACCTGGGACCTCCCACTCACTACCCAGTATACAGAAGCAGTAAGGTAAGGGACCAGGAAGAGGCAAATATAAACAACAACCACGCAAAGTTCGCAATAAAGAGGATCCTGAATACAAAAGGGCGGGTTGAAGCGGGGTGTGTGACATACTCATAATACCCATTTTACAAGGTGAGTATTCACAAAATGGTATTATTCTTAGTATGTCACACACCCCGCTTCAAGAATCCATAACATGTGGGACATCCAACAGCAGTGTTCATAACAAGGGCGGGGATCCAAAACTAGGCAACAATGCACAACCTTAAACTATAACAGCTTGCAAAACTTTGCGGCCAAAAACAGCATCCGCTGATGCCCGAACATCAACCTTGTAAAACTTGGAAAAGGTGTGAACAGAAGACCAGGTAGCGGCCTTACAAACTTGCTCAACAGAAGCCTGGTGCTGAAAAGCCCAGGACGCACCAACTGCACGAGTAGAATGAGCAGAAACACGAAAAGGGGGACTCCTCCCCTTGGCCGAATAGGCCCCAATGATGGCCTGACGAATCCATTTACTAATGGAAGATTTGGCAGGAGCCAAACCTTTCCTAGGCCCGCAGGGCACCACAAAGAAAACATCAGTCTTACGAAAGGAAGACGTAACCTCCAGATAATGTTCCACAACACGAACTACATCCAAGGAATGCAATGCCCTTTCCCTGTCGTCGATGGGATTTGGGCATAGAGAGGGCAAAACAATGTCCTGATTCAGATGAAACTCCGAGACCACTTTAGGAAGAAAATCCTGCTTGAAACGAAAGACAACCTTGTCCTGATGTTTCTCAAAGTACGGAGCTGTAATGGATAAAGCTGCCAACTCAGAAACACGCCTAACCGAAGTGATAGCCACCAAAAAGGCCACCTTTTGCGTAAGGGAAGACAAAGCTATCTCATTCAAGGGCTCAAACGGAGGGCCCTGGAGAGCAGAAAGAACCAGGTTCAAATCCCAAACTGGAACAAGAGGCTTCCTAGGAGGCCGAACATGTGTAAAACCTTGGAAAAAGGTCTTGACTAAGGGATGAAGTGCAAAAGACCTTTGGAAGAACACCGCCAGGGCAGAAACCTGCCCTTTCAATGTACTAAGCTGGAGCCCCAGATCTAGACCATGTTGGAGAAACTCTAAAATTCTAGGAATGGAGAACTCTCGACAAGAGAAAGACCTACTTTCACACCAATCAATATAGGCCCTCCAAGTCCTGTAGTAAATAGAAGAGGAAGAGCGCTTCCTGGCACAGATAAGAGTCTGAATCACCGCGTCAGAAAGACCTTCTTCCTTCAAGATGGCGGTTTCAGCAGCCATGCCGTCAAAGCCAGCGATGGTAAATTGGGATAGCACAGCCGACCCTGGGTGAGCAGGTCCGGCAGCAGAGGCAGGGCGAACTGATCCTCTGCTAGTCTTACAAGGTCTGCGAACCAAACTCGCCTTGGCCACCTTGGGGCCACCAGAATTGCCGACGCACCATCCAAGGCCAGTTTGCGCAGCACTCTGGCTAGCATTGGGAACGGAGGAAACAGGTAAAGGAACCCCAGATCCCTCCAGTTTAGAGACATGGCATCCACTGTCAGAGCCAGAGGATCCTGCGAGAGAGACACAAAGACTGGAAGCTTGTGATTGTGACGAGAAGCAAAGAGGTCCACCGCTGGGACCCCCCACCTGAGACATATCGAACGAAACACCTTGGGACTGAGAGACCACTCCCCCTGACGAGAGGAGGCCCTGCTCAGCAAGTCCGCCTCCGTGTTCTCCACTCCCGGAATGTAGACTGCTGAGATACACGGGACGTGGGTCTCTGCCCAGTCCAGAATCAAAGACACTTCCCTGAGGGCACTCCTGCTGCGAGTCCCTCCTTGGTGATTGATGTAAGCAACCGCCGTTCTGTTGTCCGACCGGACCTGAACTGGCAGGCCTCTCAACTGATGAGTCAAGCGAAACAGAACCAACCTGATGGCTCTCAACTCCAGAACATTGATGGGCTCGTGAGCCTCCCGCGGGCCCCACAGACCCTGAAACTGGAGGTCCTTCCAAACACCCCCCCAACCTGACAGACTGGCATCCGTGGTGACTGTTTCCCAACACGGAGCCAGAAAAGATCTGCCCTTCAACAGATTGACCGACCCCAGCCACCATTGCAGGGATCGACAAACTCGGGGAGTCATCAGGAAGGACTGATCCAACGATAGAGGAGACTTGTCCCAAACCTTCAACAGATGAAGCTGAAGCGTCCTTGTGTGAAACTGCGCAAAGGGAACTGCCTCGAATGAGGCCACCATTAACCCCACCAGCCTCATCCCTAACCGGATGGTCGGATGAGGGGTTGACAGGAGAAGCCGAACTAACTCCTGAATCAAAAGAATCTTGGCCTGGGGTAGAAACACCCTGGCCTGTGAAGTGTCCAGAGACATTCCCAGAAAGGTCAGAATTCTGGACGGAGAAAGAGAAGACTTGGGGTGGTTGATCACCCAACCGAATCTCTCCAGAGTGGACACCACCGCTCTGGTGTCCAACTCCGCTTGGTTGAAGGAAGAGGCCATGATCAGTAGATCGTCCAAATAGGGCACGATGCGGATACCCTGACCTCTGAGCAGAGCCATCACCCCCGCTAGCACCTTGGTGAACACCCGAGGCGCTGAGGTGAGACCGAAAGGAAGTGCCACAAACTGAAAGTGCCGATCCTCCACCACGAACCTGAGAAACCTCTGGTGTGCTGGAAAAACCGGAACGTGTAGATAAGCATCCTTGATGTCTATGGACGTCAGAAAGTCTCCCTGACGAAGAGAGTGAATGGCCGAACGCAGCGTTTCCATGCGGAATTTTCTCGGCCGGATGAACCTGTTGAGAAACTTCAGATCCAAGATGGGTCGGACCAACCCGTCCTTCTTGGGTACCGTGAACAGATTGGAATAAAAGCCCCTGCCCCGATCTGAAGGGGGCACTGGGCAAATGACAGCCATGTCCAGAAGATTCTCCACTGCCACCAGGAGCCCCTGCGCCGCTAGAGGCTCCGACGGCCTCCGAGACCTGACAAATCTGGAAGGGGGGCGGAGCTCGAACTCCAGCTTGTAGCCGGAAGACACCACTTCCCGGATCCATCTGTCCGAGACCTCTTGATCCCAGATCTGAGAGAAGTGCTGCAGCCGTCCCCCCACCCGCATGGGTGAGGGCGCCCCCTCATTGCTGAGCCGGCTTAGCAACCGGTTTGGGCTTAGAGCCCCAACTGTATCCAGAACGGGCACGTCCTCTGCCCCTGTTTCCGAAATCTCCTCTGGAAGAGGGAAATGCAGAACCCCTGCCAGATCTGGCCCCCCGAAAGGAGGGAGAAAAGGCAGGCGCCCCCCGAAAGGGGCGGTGTTGTTTCTTACGTTGAGGTAACCTACCACCCTTGGTGACAGAGTCCAATGTCTCTCCAAAGAGCCGTAGACCAACAAAGGGTAGAGCCGTTAGTGACTTTTTGGACATAAAATCGGCCGCCCACTGGCGCAGCCACACCGACCGCCGAATAGCCACAAGCAGAGCCGAAGTCCTACCACACATCAAAGTATCATCCAAGGCAGTCAACACAAAGGATAGAAACAACTTGCACCGTTTAAGGCTAAGGAACTCGTTACTACCAGGACGAAGCCCGGAAGAAGTCAACAGGTCCCTGACCACAGACCTGGTGGCCAACACCATTAGCTCCGAAGCGCACACAGGCCGGATGGCCGACCCAATGCTAGTAAAGCCATGAGAAGCCAACTGATCAATACGTTTATCCTCTCCATCTTTGAGAGTGGAACAATCAGGTCTGTTTAACACCGAGGAGTTAGACAACCCCAAAACCGGTGCATCCACCTCGGGGGGAGATGCCCAGCGCTTGATCACCTCAGAAGGAAAGGGATATTTCCTATCCCACCCCTGAGGGATGCCAGGGAGCCGAGCCGGCCTATCCCATTCCTTGTCAATGATTCTATCAAAATGGCGTTGCGTAGGAAACACCAGGCGCGGCCTGGATTCCTCAAACAATTCACCCGTCTGCTGTGACGCCTCCTCGGGAGGGGAAATATTCAGAACTTCCAGCATGAGAGACAGAGCGTGAGGAGAGTCCAAGGATCTCCCTAAATCAGAAAACTCGGCATCGGCGCCAGCAGACTGTTCATCATCCGAAAATTCTGAACCCTCATCAACTTCCCCCTCCTCTAGCTGGGGCTAATCAGACCAATCCAGATTATCTCTGTCATCAAGATCATCCACCGGCGGAGCCGGCGACAAATGCTTTCTCTTAGACGGAGCCTTACGGGCGACCGAGCTAGAGAGCATTTTCTCAAGGCTAGCCAATCTGGCACACATCTCAGATTGCAGATCCCTGCCCATGACCACGTCACACGGGGTACGAGTCAAGGCGGGAGGGGGAGTTGAGGTGGCCGGCTGTGCTGACCCCGACGCTTGGGGTTCGGACTGCCGCGTAATAGTTTGCTGTGCACATGGTATACACAGTAACACATCATCCCCAGTAATGGAAATCCCACACAACATACACTTTTTGGGATGCCCCGAAGGGGTCCCAGTCCCAGTATCCGGGGATGCCTCCATAAGGTGAATTTTGGGTGGTCGCTATGACCCAGGGAATTACGCCAGTTAGACAACCCGGGATGCCCCTTTAATGTCCCGAGTGGGAGGATTTGTGATGCTAAAAAGGACCCAGGGACCCAGGATCAGGAGAGACCTTCCAATACTACAGAAGATCCTCCTGGATAACCTTCACCTAAAAGATAGAGAGAGACCCATAAGTCCCTACAGTAAAACATAACAGCTAAAGAAAGGAGAAATAAATGAGGCCCACAGGGCCACTCACAGACGCTGCGGTGAACGATCCGCCTCAGAACAATGGCGATCTCTGAGGTGAAGTGAAGAGAGAAGAACGGTGCCAGGGGCGTGGTCTGCGCAGCCCGCGCAAAGCTGATCTGTGCCCCCTTCTGCCTAGTAACAGGGAGCTGCCCAGTAACAGGGAGCTCAGCTCCGCAGCTGCGCCAGTACAGAGGAGGGCGGAGCCGCGGCGACGCGCCGAAAGCCCGGCTCCGCCCCCCCCTTCCAGTGTGAATGAAGCGTGAGGGAAGAAGTCCCTCACGCACCAGCCCAGAGACCGGCGCCGCCGACAACCGCGGCGCCGGCTGCATGACAATGGGTGCGTCCGCTTACACTAGCGGAGCACCCGCCCCGCTCGCTGCGGCGAGGAGTGAAGGAGAGAACGGGGGCTGGCCGCGGCAGAGCGCCGAGTGCCAGCCCCTCCCCCCCAACGCGCGTGAGGTGAAAAATCACCTCACAGAAGGAAAAAGCCCGGCACCCGGCTGCAATGACAGCCGCGGTGCTGCATACATTGTAACAAGAGAATAACACATTGAAGAAGATACACACATCAATAAAGAGACAGTGAATAAAGAGAAAGTGAATAAGCTAACCCCTATGAGAGGAACCTCCAGCCCCCATAGTTGGTAAAGGGAAGGGCCCCCCCCCAGGGGAAAGTCAAGGGACGGGGCATCCCAAACCGGGATCACCTACCCTCTCTTTTAGGGTCTCACGGTGGAGCTCTGCTCCTCAGCACCAGAGGTGCCAATGTACCCTCGCTCGGGCCAGCAGCCAAGACTGTGGAGGCATGTAATATGAGGTAAATTTTTGGGACAAACAGGGGTCCGAGCGGAAATAAACAAAATAAGAGGCCGGGAGTTACCCCGGCTACCTGAAATCCCCCTGTGCAAGGAGGAGCCATCATCTTCTGACTTGCTCGCCGTCTGCAGAGATGGAAAACTGGGTAGTGAGTGGGAGGTCCCAGGTATTTATGGATCAGGGAGGGGCTTTCTTTTGCTATCATCTCTGCAGGAACGCCCTCTTCAGGACGATATTACCCACATGTTATGGATTCTTGAAGCGGGGTGTGTGACATACTAAGAATAACTTGTATTACTTTTTATCAAACATCTATCATATAAAGAGCACATAAAAATAGATACATATGTGTTTGAACCCTTTAAAGCATAACCCCACCCCTCTGCCCTGGCATCGAAAAGATTACAGGACACTGACCTTCCCCCAGGGCATCCTGAGTTGTAATGCCCTGCTGTGTAAAACCCCCCCAAGGTTACCGGTATTCACTCACCCTTTCCCCGGTCAAACAGAGCATGAGCGGGCTCTCGTCCAGTCAGAGCTGTTTGCCCTGCTCATGCAATTCGCCAAACTGCTCTGATTTACAATGGGGAGCGAGAGCAGCCGCATCCCCTGCATGCTTGGGCTGTGTGCGCTCTCCCGCCCTAGCCATAGACTGGGATGGGAGCGCACGTTCCACTGGGGATGCGCCCACTCTCGCCCCCCCCTGCTGAAGTCTACCTGAGCCTTTTCTCAAATAACATGGTCATGTCACACTGCATGTGCCGCTGGATCGGGAAAGGGTGAGTTGTACTGGGCTATTTCACACAGGGGCATACCAAAAACGGGATGCCCCTGGCTCACAGAACAAAACCCAGGATCTTATGTAAACAGACTAGTGCCCGGGTCATCACTCACCAGATGCCTGGTCATGTCCACAGCAATGGGAGCCACTTCCTGGCTGTACTCGCAGATCATCTTCTGGATGACGTTGGTCAGGTCGTCGTTCTCAGTCTCCCGCACTATGTGGAGGAGCTCCTGCATGACGGGCCGGATGTAGGGCCGCATGTACTCTTTAGCTGGGGGATGATAATGGGAACGTTGCAATTATTATTTGTATTCTGTCAATTTGTATTTCAAAGTGGCCACTGGATGTTCTTCTAACACCACATCATCTCGAAATCAACTGAACTGGAATTCCCATAATAAGATTACAAACGTTATTAATTGCCTTTTATCAAACATATAAACATACATAAAAATAGCTATATGTGCTTTAACCCTTTAAAGACTCCAGATTTCCAGTCCTTGGGGCATCCCCGCTAACACTTTCAGATAAAACGTAATGAGGGAGGGATGTTTAGAGAGGAACATCAGAAAAGGTCTGATGTTCCTCCAATACCCGGAATATTCACTATTGGGACACCAGGATTTGGGAATGCCCCATTGTGTGACACATCGCCATTTGCTGACTGTCCTTAACTCTTCTCAGTCCAATGGCGCATGCGTGGCCACTCCTCCAATCAGCGTGAACGCGCCAGTCATTTGTAAATGGCAAAGGCTTAGACGCCGTGACGTCAGCGCGCCGATTGGATGAGCGGCCGCACATGTGCCGTAGGACCGGGAAGAGGCGAGTTGCTCTCGGCGATCTGGGGGTTTCGACATCGGGGTGTCCTGGGGGAAAGGACCAAAACCCAGGAAAGTCAAAATCCTGGGTTTTGTTCCACTTTAAAGAGAACAAAAGCCACCAGCAACCTCCCTGCAATCTAAAAGTTTCCAGTGCCAGCCACTTACCACCGAACCGGAATGCCCCACTGTATGAAACACCCCCAGGGCGCCAGTAATCGCTTATCTTTCCCCACTCCAGCAGCCCAGGTACAGACTCTCGTCCAATGAGAGCAGTCTGCCGTCACTATACCATTCGGCAAATGTCTCTCATTGTTGCCAATAGGGAGAGCGTGCTGCCGCATCTCCCGCACCCCCAACAGCATGCGCAAGCTCCCCATTGAGGTCAATGAAAACATCAAAGGATGTTAAAGTGGACCAAAACCCACACCGATCGGCACGGGAATCTATAAGATTCCCTCCCCCCCCAGGGCATCCAAAATTGGGATGCCCAACTGTTTGAAACCCCTCAGGTCGCCCCATACACTTACCTTTTTTCCCCGGTCCAACGGAGCATGTGCGAGCCACATCCCCTCTATCTCTCTAGTAGGAGGTGTGCACGCGCCAGGCATTTATGAATGGCAAGACGGGCACGCTCCCTGTTAGAGAAGTGGGGGATGAGGCCGCCAGTGCGCTTGGAGCTGCTGTCCTTAGACTATGTGATGTCACCGGCTCCGAGGGCGCTGATAGGACGAGTGGCCGCACATGCACCGCAGGTCCAGGAAGAGGTGAGTTGGCACTAGCGATCTGGGGGCTTTCACAAAGCAGGGCACCCCCGATGGTGATAGTCAAAGTCCTGGCATTTGGTCCACTTTAACACTGCAAATAGCTCTGATGCGTCTTCATATGCACCTGAAGGAACGAGGAAGGGGGACATTTTTATGGGCATTCCGGAGGGTTTCACACAGCAGTGCGCCCCCGGGATGCCCCCGAGGAAAGGGAGCAAAACCTAGAAAAGTCAAATTCACGGGTTTTGTTCCGCTTTAGTGAACAAACGCAAAATATTTTCTCTTACCGCCCCCTTGTTTGCTGATCAGCATCTGCAGGGCGATGGCGGCCTCCACTTTCACCGGCAGCTCTTTGTCCTCCAGCAAACTCTTCTTCGCCAGTTCCACCGCGGTTCGGAGGTTTATTTCGTTGTGAAACTTTAACGTGCTGAACGAGTGAAGGACCCAACAGGACTTTAAAGACAAGGAAATACACGGCCGTATAAGGGACAATAAAAGGTGGACACAGCGTGTAAAACAAAAAAGGTGGGCATGAGCGTGCTTTAACCCTTAAATTGGACCAACACCTTCCCCTGATCGGCCTGGGAATCTATAAGATTCCCGGACCGATCAGCTCCCTGACTGCGGGGTACCCCGATCGCTGTGTGAAACCCCCCAGAAACCCCTAAATCCCTACCTGCTCCTCGATCCAGCGGCGCCCGCCGCCACCGCCTCCCGCGCGTCCCTCTAGCAGGACGCGCACCTGCGCCGTCCGTTTGTGAATGGCTGGCGTGGGCGCGTGCGGGAGGCGGCGGCGGGCGCGCTCTCTTGTCCGTCGGCGGGGATTGGCTGCAGCGGTCACGTGGGAGCGGGGAGAGGTGAGTTTTTGGGGCTTTCTGGGGGGTTTCACACAGCCGGGCACCCCCGTTTGGGGTGGACCAAAACCCAGGATAGTCAAAATCCTGGGTGTTGGTCCACTTTAAAGCTGACCTTTACCCTGAATAAGAGCCTATCTTATATGTTTCCCACCCTGTACATACAGATTGCCCACATTAATCCGGACCTTTACCCTGAATAAGAGCCTATCTTATATGTTTCCCACCCTGTACATACAGATTGCTCACATTAATCCGGACCTTTACCATGAATAAGAGCCTATCTTATATGTTTCCCACACCCTGTACATACAGATTGTTCATATTAAAAATCATCCTACCTGCATCCACTGCATGTTATGAGCCTTTAAACATCCAAGATGGCGGCTCATGGAGCATCAGGCAGCCTGCAAACAGGAAGTGTCTTCTGACTGTGCCACTTTGCATTCTGGGATTGCGGACCTTTCCCTAACTCCAGCTTTGCTCTGTCTTTGCAAAGCACAGCTATAACCGCGCCCCCTGCACTTTATCACACTCTCCTCTCCTCAGTATGTGTGATATCTGAGGCAAGATGGCGGCGCCCGTATCCTAGATTCCTGAATAGCCCCAAGGTAGACAATGAAAGTCAATGACAGTTTTCTCTTCTAAAATAGAAATGAGAATTCTCACCAGGCTCTGAATAGACCCCAATGTCTTCCGGCAAACATCTCTCATTGACTTCAATGGGAAGCACTTGTCGCCTCATCTCCTACACAGTGTGTGTGTGCTCCTGCCCCAGCCTATCTGAATGGCAGGGATAGGAGCATGCGCCGAGTGCCCACCCCCTATTGAAAACCATGAGAGCCGTTTGCTGGACGACATGGTCACGGCTCTCCTTGAAGAGCCGTAGGAAGGAGAAGAGGTGAGTGAATAGGGGGGGTCTGGGGGGTTTTACACAGCGGAGTGTGCCCAGAGAGGAAAGCCAGCGGCTGGCCCTAGAATCTTCTACATTCCAGGACGGCCGCTGGTGGGCTTTGTTCCGCTTTGAAGTGAAGTCGACTTTGGTGGAATTTTCTTCTAAAATGAGACCCCAGATCAGATCCAGACAACAATCGAGGCGTTTTTACTCAACCACTTTGCTGTCTACTACTCTCCTCGGAGGGGGCGTGAATCCAGCAATCCCAGTGCAGAGTGCTACATTTACTTCCCATACTAGAAGTGTGGGTAAGGGATTACAAGACAATATTAATGGGCGCCTCTGTCTCTTACCACACACACACACACACACACACACACACACACACACACACACACACACACACACACACACACACACACACAGCATTGGGATCACCATGTTGTGGTGATGGATGGAGGTCATAAATAATAAACTGAACATATGATGGTGAACATTCCCTCCCTCCATTTGTTCCACTCTACCTTATTTTTCTCTCTGCATTATAGGCTAAGTAGCTAATAAAGCTGAAATAAACCCTCAGACAGCCACTTCACTCTGCGCCATTTCTCTTTTGCTAGACAATAATGCTTAGGATTATGAAGATAATAGAATATGCTGCTACTAATGTACTACTGTGATAAAGATGCTGTCGGGAAGCTGGACAACGGCTTATGGTGGCCTGCCTTTAGGCATAGTTAACTGTCAGGTCTGAAGTTCCTCCACAGCTTGATTTCCCCTGCATTATGCTGCTCCACCAGCAGATGGCTCTGTCCTGCTGTGTTAATCAACCAGCACCTGTGGGACTTCCTGGCCTATATAAGCTGATCTACACATGGCCTCAGCGGATCAGCATTAATCTGTCTTTTGAACCTGAACCCTGGAACTCTGTAACCTGAACTCTGTACCCAGGACTCCTGCCCTAGCCTTAGCCTCAATCATAGCCTTAGCCAGAGCCTCAGCCATTGTTGGACTTTGGACTCCTAAGCATGTATGTTTTCTGACTTCACAGCAATCTGAGTGTGTTTCATGCTTCCCGGTTTATCTATGTGTATATATGTATATAGCAGCTTGGTTGGTGTGTACTTACTGTTTGTTATTATTAAAGTGGACCAACACCCTCTCGTGATCGGCCCGGAAATCTATAAGATTCCCGGACCGATCAGCCCCCTGACTGCGGGGCACCCCGAAATCCCTACCTGATCCTCGATCCAGCGGCGCCCGCCGCCTCCCGCGCGTCCCTCTAGCAGGATGCGCACCTGCGCTGGCCGTTTGTGAATGGCCAGCGCGGGCGCGCGCCCTGTAAGAGTGACGTGCGGGAGGCAGCAGCGGGCGCGCTCTCTTGTCCGTCGCTGCCTCCCGCTTGTCCGTCGGCGGGGATTGGCAGCAGCGGTCACGTGGGAGCGGGGAGAGGTGAGTTTTTGGGGCTTTCTTGGGGGTTTCTCTCTTGTCCGTCGCTGCCTCCCGCTTGTCCGTCGGCGGGGATTGGCAGCAGCGGTCACGTGGGAGCGGGGAGAGGTGAGTTTTTGGGGCTTTCTTGGGGCTTTCTGGGGCGATCGGGGTGCCCCGCCGAAGTGGATCAAAACCCAGGATAGTCAAAATCCTAGGTGTTGGTCCACTTTAAACACGGTTTGCAGCATATCCGCCTCTGTCGCTCAGTCTAATTCTGGTCATTTACTACTATTGGGATTTCTCTGATGAGAGATCCCTGACATTAACATTCCAAAGATTGTGCTCGTTAGGTAGAACAGACCAATTACTGAGCTAGATATTCAATTTCTTTCTAATATGATTCGCCTCCTGTAGATGACGTATGTAAGTTTTCTATTCCAATGACTGTGTCCTTCTGTCTCGCGTATTTCTTATCTCCTAGGCTGATTTGAAAAACTGAACGACCCCCAGGAACCCCATTAAAACGGGCACGAAGGAGGGGGGTCCGCCTGACGGATGGCCGTCCTTGACATTGCTGGTCCCCAGCAGAGCAGTAGGCGAGTGTGAGAGCGGCAGCAGGTGAGCCAGTAAGAGTGGCGATTCAGGAAACGTAGACCTACCCGTGCTCGAAGATAGCCCAGCTCCGACATAAACAGCGGGAACACGTGATTCTGAATGAACACCTCCATCTGGTCCTTGTACACAGATTTCTGGAATGAGAAGCAGCGTGTTACACATAAATATATGGCGCGGTGTAGGTCAGCACTGGAAAGCACACCAGAAGATCACCTTCAATAAAATCTCCGCCAGGGAGCCCACCACATGCAGCGCCCCGTCTATTTTCCGTGGATCCATGGAAGCAGCGGTAAGGATCTGGTAACAGTAATTCATCATCTTTGGCAACACCTAAAACACATAGCGGCAACAAAGAGTAAGTACAACTTAAAGCAGCGCTATAACCATATGTTAACCACTTCCTCATTCACACATGGCTGGCAGTCATGTGACTGCTGTGACCAATCTGAATTTCCCAGTGAGCATCAAACCTGAAAGGTTGGTCACCTGATTAAAGTCGACCTTCAGCATCATTTAATGAAAAGCCCAAATCCTGAAAAAACTATTTCCCAGCAACTAAAATGAACATATTTTAAGTTTTTAGTCGCTTACTTTTTATTCTTTCCCCCACTGGGCTGCAACTCTGTTCAGCACTCTAGGATATGGGGGCCGCCATCTAGGCTCAGTTGCATCACATACTGAGGAGAGGAGAGGGGGGCAAAAGTGCAGGGAGGCTATACTTTGCACAGAAAGAGCAGAGCTGGGGTCAGGAAAAGGACAGCAATCCCAGAATGCAGAGCAGCACAGTCAGAAGTCACTTCCTGTTTGCAGGCAGTCCGACACTCCGTGGGCCGCTATCTTGGGTGTTTAAAGGCTCAGAAAATGCAGTAGATGCAGGTAGGATGATTTTTAATGTGGGCATCTGTATGTACAGGGTGTGGGAAACATATAAGATAGGCTCTTATTCAGAATGAAGGTCCAGATTAATGTGGGCAATCTGTATGTACAGGGTGGGGGGAAACATATAAGATAGGCTCTTATTCAGAATGAAGGTCCAGATTAATGTGGGCAATCTGTATGTACAGGGTGGGGGGAAACATATAAGATAGGCTCTTATTCAGAGTGAAGGTCCGGATTAATGTGGGCAATCTGTATGTACAGGGTGGGGGGAAACATATAAGATAGGCTCTTTTTCAGGGTGAAGGTCCGGTTTAATTGCCATTTGGTGCCATACACCATGAATGAGGAAGTGGTGACTTGGTGACTATATTATTGCTTTAAAGTGGACCAACACCCAGGGGGGATCGGCCCGGGGATCTATAAGATTCCTGGGCCGATCAGATCCCTCCCTGCGGGGCATCCGAAATCGGGATGTCCCGCGGGGTGAAACCCCCCCAGGAAGCCCAGAAACCTTACCTTAACCCCGTTCCAACGGCGCATGCGCGGGCCGCATATCGCGCTTCCCTCTAGCAGGGCGCGCACCATGTTAAAGGGAAGCGCGAGACGCGGCCTCCAGCACGGAGCCATAAACCAGGACAGACCTTCATTTTGGACCTGTGATCTCCAATTAGAGGATCGCTGCTGGGTAATTTTTAATCACCTGACTTAAGTTTTCTATTTATGCAATCAGTTCTGTCTGGGCTTCAGCTTTAAAGAGGAGCACACAGGAATTTCCTGTGTGTTCCTTTCAGTGGGGGCATCCTGAATTGGGATACCCCGCTGTGTGTATCCCCCAGTTCACCTGAATCACTCACATTCCTGTTGTTCCTCCATGGCGGAGGCTTAGCCGAAACAGAGCGTGGGGATTGGCTGAGCGGCCCCCTCAGAGCAGGGAGAGCAGGGATGCCGCTTGGCGTTTTTACGATGACAATCAGTGTGGGATTCTGGTGAGGAGAGCGGGCTGCTCAGGCGGGGGTCCGCACTGCATTCTAAACCCCCCCACCCCAAGTTCCCCTTCGGAGATAGATCTGGACCAAAAGTCACAAATGCCTTTTGGTTTGGCTTACTGCTGTAAAGCCTCTACTGTCGGTGTAAAAAACATAAATAGGTGAATTCACTTCTTGTAGTTGCTTATTGTTCATGGTCGTCTTTCTCTATTTGATGGTTTACATTTTGGTACTTTATTACAGCACAGTCAGCGCTATAGCACAGCTTTTTGATATATTGCTTTGTCTAGCCTTGACGATTATCACAGGAGATTTGCTGCTATTAGATTTTTGGATAAATTATGGGATTTGATGTTGCATTATTATGATTAGGATGCCCCTGCTGTGGCAATTGTTTAATTGTATGTTATAGATTGTTTGAGACCCTGCTGTGGCCCTAATTGTCATTTTACTGTATGTTATGTTTGTGATGATCTTAATCCAATACATTTTTGGAAATTATTCATGTGATTAATATGTGATTGTTTGGAGTGATTGGTGCCAACCTTTGGTTTTTGTCTGTTCTGCGGTGGCTGGGACCGCAGTGCTTTGTTTCATTTGTAAAAAATTATAATGTATCTAAGGAAAAAGCCAGGGCACCCAAGTGGGGGGCCTCCAGCACAGAATCCCCATAGTTTGTGTCTGTCACTTATGGACACCCATGGATTGTCAGTTTAACCAAACAGCGGACCAAAACCCACATTTTTAACTAGCACACCCTGATTTGTACCTCCCGTGAAGATTGCATTTTCCCGGGGTCCTGTTCAGGTCGCTCCATTTCTGACATGTGGGTAATCCGCCACAAGGTGGCGCAGTGACTGCAAGATGAAAATCGAAGCTCCTCCTGGCTCATATAAGGCAGCTGTCTCCCAAAATTCCCCTTCCGGGACCCTTACTGCCTCCCAACCTTGGCTACGGATCAGGTGACGGTAGCGGAACACAGAGGGTCAGGTGTTCGTCAGAGCTATGCTCTGGGAAGCAGACCCTCTCCCGAAGGGTAGCCGGCCATAGGCACTGGTGAGCCTATATGGGGGGGGGGGGGCAGGAACACCTGTCTCCCACAAGCTTTATTTTTGTTTTTGTGTTTTTGCATAATATTTTTTTTGTTTACTTCTTGTATTCACCTCCTTCCTTCTTCTCTTCCCCTCTCCTCCAGTCCATGCTGTGCGGGCGCCTGCCACGTGCACCGGCGCGAGATTGTGCTCTGCGGTGGGGAGGGGCGGACTTCCCCTGCCTGTCCTCCTCTGCTGGCCGGGCACCATTTTGCCTCTCTGGCGCCCGGAGTTCGTGCCAGAAAGCCTCAGTGACTCGCTGCGCGGGGGGGGGGGGGGGCTTTCGGGGCCGCGCGTTCCGCCCCTCGAGGTCCCAGCTAACGGTCTGATAGGCGCCATTGCTTCCTGCTGCGTGTGTGCTGCAGCACGTCGACCTCTCCCTCCTGCCTGTCACCGGAGCTGCTGCTGCTGCCCTTCCTAGATCGGTCGCTTCACCCGGCCCGCCTATCCACGCTGCAGTCCGTGCGTCGCCATCCTTTTTTTCTTGTCTTTTCTATTGTGCATGCGCTGTGGGATGCTCATGTTTTTTTCCCTTGTGTCTTCCAGACGGGTACCTTTTTACTCAGAATTGTGGTTCCTCCCGGTCTCATTTACCCCCCTCCCCCCCTCTCTGCAGTCTCTATTTTTGCAGAGATCTTTAGATGGATCAAATTGGGGACTGTCCGGGTTTGGGCCGTTAGTGCCTTGTGACCAGAGTTATTTTCGCTATAATCACCATAATGGAGGCTTCTGGGCATAGCGAGCTAGGGGGCCCCTCAGGGCGGGTTAAGCATCGTCTCATGTGTGGTACATGCCCTCTGAGTGGTCTCAGCGCTGTTTGTGTGCCTTGCGCCAAGAGCGTTCTTATGGAACAGGATAGGGCGGGCGCCTCTGTTCCCAGCCCTATTTTGCCTACGGCCTCGCCGACACCCCCGCACTTGCATTTAGCTCCCAGCGAGGGGGAAGACAGCAGGGGGTCTCAGGCGGATTTGGTGCTCCGAGTGGCCAGCATAGAGAGACAATTATTGTGCTCGGTTCCCGGCAAGGCCGCGAGTAAGAAGCGGCATATTGAGCCGGGTTTTTCGCTTTTTGCTGATGATCATTATGAGGTTTTTGGTGGTTGGGACTCCATGGAGGAGGGCGAGTTGAGTTGTTTCATGACTCCGACTCCTCAGGGGATCGACCGGGTGGCAATGACAGCGACCCTGGGTCTTCCTCGGACGAGGATTTGTGGCTCCCTGATGACATGGAGAAGTCGTTATCTGCGGTATTTGAGACCTTGCACATTGTACCCCCGAAGGAGGCCAAAAAGAAGCAGGGGGATTTATTTCGGCCTGAGAGACAGCGTCTTGTTTTTCCTGAACAGGGTCACTTCTCCAAAATGTTTTTTAAGGAATGGGAAAGGCCTAATAAATTGCCGTCTGTGCCTAAGGACCTGGACAGACGGTATCCTTTCTCTGAGGAGTTGATTTGTCTTTGGTCCCGTCCCCCGGAGGTGGATGCTCCTGTTTTGGGGCTCTCCAATACCACGGTTATGCCGTCACCAGATACTGCATTCTTGCACGACCCTGCTGACCGGCGCATGGATCAGCTGGCTTGTCACGCCTTCACCTTTGTGGGTGCTGGCCTTCGCCCAGTTTGTGCCGCGGCCATTGTCTCCCTAGCCATCAAGAAGAAGGTGTAACGTCTTGTTGATATCGCCAGATCGCGCAAGCGGGCGGAGGAGTATAAGGACCTCCTAGCCTGCGCTGACTTTATTGCCTTTATAGTCTCGGCCATGAACGATAGCGTCCGGCTTGGCGGCAGGGCTTCGGCCCTGCTGGTTGCGCTCCGTCGCTCTATCTGGCTGCGGCAGTGGGTAGCCGACGCCGCGCCCAAGAAATCGCTCACTGGTATCCCCTTTTTGGGGCTTCGGTTATTCGGGAAGTGTCTGGATCTCCTGATGGGAGACTCCCTCAGCAAGGGAAGCCTGTGCGGCCTTTTCGGGGCTCGTCTACTTTTTGCTCCTTTCGAGGAGGAAGAGGCTCTTCCTTTTAAGGCGGCCGCAGAGATTCCTGGGGACAAGGTAGGCCGACCCAATCCCTCTCAGGGATCCAAGTCCAAGCCCCCTGCCAAGACCCCTCAGGCACGAGGAGGCGCCCTCACCTATTCGGGTGGGGGGACGGCTTCTGCTATTTGCTCACGTCTGGAGACTGCACGTCTCGGATCGGTGGATTCAAGAGGTGGTGTCCTCTGGTTACAAAATAGAGCTGGCAGTTTGGCCGCCCCCAAGATTTCTTCAGTCGCGGATCAGGGCATCTGTATTCTTCCTTACCTGGACGACTTGCTGATTGCTGCTCAATCTCTTCAACAGGCCGAGAGCGACACCCAGACGGTGTTGTCCACTCTCGAGGATTTCGGCTGGGTGATCAATTACCCCAAGTCTTCGATCACTCCCTCATTGGTGAGGTCCTTCTTGGGCATGACTTTGGACACCTCTCAGGTCAAGCTTTTCCTCTCCCAGCAGAAGGTGGAGGGTCTTCAAACGCAGGCGCGGGCCTTGCTGTCGTGCCAGCGGCCATCGATCCGTCTGGGGATGAAGCTGGTGGGTCTCATGGTCTCATGTTTCGAGGCTGTGCCTTTCGCTCGGTTCCACATGAGGCCTCTTCAATTGAATCTTTTGACCGTTTGGGATTGGACACAGGAGTCCCTGGAACGGGAATTCTCATTGTCTCCTCTGGCCAGCCGTTCCCTTGAGTGGTGGTTGGACTCCGGAAATCTTCTTGTGGGCAGGTCCTTTCTGACTCCTTGTTGGGAGATTGTCACCACGGACGCCAGTCTGACCGGCTGGGGAGGTTTTTGGCAATCGCTGAAGTTCCAGGGCCAGTGGGGCCCGCAGGAGGCTCACATGCCTATCAATCTCCTGGAGCTGAGAGCGATCCGGTTGGTCCTGTTTCATTTGACCCCCCCCCCATCTACGGGGTCGTGCGGTCCAGATCCACTCGGACAATCAGAGGGCGGTCGCCTACATCACCAGGGCGGGACTCGGAGCAAGGGAGCCCTCAAGGAGGTGACCTAGATCCTGACTTGGGCGGAGGAGCATGTTCCCTGCATCTCAGCGGTTTACACCGGGGTGGAGAACCAGGAGGCAGACTCCCTGAGCAGGGGGGGTCTCACACTCTAGGTCGTCGCTGGGGTCAGCCGGACGTGTACCTATTTACGTCCCGACACAATCACAAGCTTCCAAGGTTCGTCTCCCTGTCAAGAGATCCTCTGGCCTTCGCCACGGACGCTCTGGCAATTCCTTGGACGGAGTTCCGACTCCTTTACGCCTTTCCTCCATTTCCACTCCTGGGTCGAGTGCTGCGCAAGATAGCCCAGGAGGGGGTGCCAACCATTCTGGTGGCCCCTCATTGGCCGAGGCGGGGTTGGTTCGCGGACATAGTTCAGATGTCAGTGGATCGCTGCGTCATGCCCGGGCTTTTCACTCAGGGGCTGCTACGCCACCCCAATTTACAAACGCTGGCTTTGACGGCTTGGCTGCTGAAACCTCCATCTTAATGGAGAAAGGGCTGTCTGCCCCGGTCATGCGTACCATGATTCAGGCTCGGAAGAAATCTTACTCCATGATTTATTACAGTCTGGCACGCTTACATTGCCTGGTGTGAGTCCAGGGGTCTTCCCTGTCGCACAATCTCCTTTTCTAGGATTTTGGAGTTCTTACAACTTGGATTGTATTCGGGTCTCCAGCTGAGTACCCTCAAGGGTCAGGTTTCGGCCTTGGCTATTTTTCGCCAATCAAAGACTTATCAAGACTTTTTTCCAAGGAGTTACTCAAGTACGTCCACCGCGTAAGCCTATGTTACCGGTGTGGGATTTGAACTTGGTGCTTTCTGCTCTCCAGGGTCCTCCCTTTGAGCCCTTGTGCGATGCGGCTTTATCCATTCTGACTCTAAAGGTGGTCTTTTTGGTGGCTATCACTTCGGTGCGTCGCGTTTCAGAGCTGGCGGCGCTTTGTATGAAGCCTCCTTACTTTGAGCGGCATCGGGATAAGGTGGTTTTTCTCCTCAAACCGGATTTTTTACCTAAGGTTGTTTTTTCCTTTCATCGCAATGAGGACATTGTTTTGCCTTCTTTGTGTCCCGCGCCTTCTAATTCTAAGAAGAGGACCCTCCATGCCTTGGATGTGGTCAGAGCTCTTTAGTACTACCTGGTTGCTACGGAACCCTTCGGGAAATCGGATTCTCTTTTTGTTCTCACTGAAGGACCTAGGAAGGGTCTGCCTCCAGCCAAATCCACTCTCAGCAAGTGGATCAGACAGGCAGTGGTGCAAGCGTACTATGCCAAGGGGAAGGAACCCCTTTTCGGATCACAGCTCATTCAACCAGAGCTATTGGTGCCTCTTGGGCCTTTCAGCACCAGGCATTGGTTGAACAGGTTTGTAAGGCCGCTACTTGGTCTTCAGTTCACACTTTTACTAAGTTTTACAAGGTTGATGTTAGGGCCTCAGCTGATGCTGTTTTTGGCCGAAAGGTGCTTTCGGCGGTAGTGTCATGAACTACGAACTGTTGCTCACTGGGGATCCCACCCTTTTTTGGACACTGCTTTTGGATGTCCATGTCAGAAATGGAGCGACTTGAAAAGGACATCTGGAAAAATACAATTCTGTGAGTACTCACCTGTAGAATTGTTTTTGGCAGTGTCCTGTTCAGGTCGCTCCATCCCACCCTTGTTCTGTTATCTCCTTTGCCGGTTATGGTGATTATTGTTGTAGTTGTTTTTTTCTTGAGAGAGTACATACTGAAGCTATGTGATGTAACACGGTTTCCTGGCCTCCCGGCATGTCTCTGTTTACTGCTTTTGAACCACTGGGGGATTTTGGGAGACAGCTGCCTTATATGAGCCGGGAGGAGCTTCGATTTTCATCTTGCAGTCACTGCGCCACCTTGTGGCGGATTACCCACATGTCAGAAATGGAGCGACCTGAACAGGACACTACCAAAAACAATTCTACAGGTGAGTACTCACAGAATTGCATTTTGCCAATTTTTAGTGCTCCTCCTTCAATCTAATCCCAGATAATGGCGCCTGTTTTACCTGTGAAGCTCCGCCACTGTTGTGTGTGGCAATGATGTCATTGCCACACTTATGTTATGACTGATCGCCAGTCATCTCACACCGAGGCACAACAAAAAATCAGTGTTCCAAGACAATTAGAAAAGAAAATATAAATTTCTAGTTCTACACCAAAAGAAAGGAGTATTGGCAGGGGCTATGGCCAAATGTATTTCACAAGTTCAGTTGGTTTTGGTCCGCTTTAAGTTAGGTTTGCTTTTCACAAAAAATAAATAAAAAAAAGGTTCATCAAAGGTGCCGCCTCTATTTCCATCACCACAGCCGCCAGCTTCTGCCAATGCTGAAATCTACAGTGACATTCCCACCTCACCTCTTTCCTCTTCTTTGAAGCCGTGTAAAGGAGGTTCTGAGCGGCGGTGGCTGGGGACACGTAATCTTCAAACACATCTAGAAAAAAAGGAAAGCAGTAGGTTATAAGTGATCAAACGCTGCAATAGGCTGCTTAGCTGTGAGCTATGGCCTCAAATCCACCCGGGGGTTCCCAGCCAATGTACGATCGGCCCCAATGTGCACTTCACGGCTCAGCCCCTACTTACCTTTTGATGTCGCTGCTGCCTGCTTCAACCGGACCTTCAGCATGATTTAATGAAAAGCCTAAACCCTTAAAAAACTATTCCCCAGCATCTACAATTAATATTTTACGTTTTTAGTCACTTACTTATTCTTTTCCCCACCGGGCTGCAACTCTGTTCAGGACTCTAGGATACGGGCGCCACCATCTTTCCTCATAAGCATCACATACAGATGAAAGGAGAGGAGTGAAAAGTGCAGGGGGGCGGGGATATAGCTGTGTTTTGCACAGACAGAGCAGAGCTGGGGTCAGGGAAAGGACAGCAATCCCAGAATGCAGAGCGACACAGTCAAAAGACACCTCCTGTTTGCAGGCTGCCTGATGTCCCATGTGCCGCCATCTTGGATGTTTAAAGGCTCATAACATGCAGTAGATGCAAGTAGGATGATTTTTAATGTGAGCAATCTGTATGTACAGGGTGTGGGAAACATATAAGATAGGCTCTTATTCAGGGTGAAGGTCCGGATTAATGTGGGCAATCTGTATGTACAGGGTGGTGGAAATATACAAGATAGGTATTCAGGTTGAAGGTCCGCTTTCAGCGACATCCGGCTGCTTCAGGGCCCAATTCTCACCCCGCCCTCCACTTAGCTGTGCTCGTTAACGTTCCACGGCGATCTCGCAACTCCGCGAAGTCTCGCGGGATTTCGGGCGGCTCCACTGCATCCCATTCATGGGCACTGCGCAGGCGAGATAGGGGGCCACATGCAGTGCCTGATTGGATGCAAGAAGGCGCCGCCCGAAGAGGTCGCCGGAATCTGAGGGACCCAGAAGAAGAATGCCCTGACGAGGGGAGGATTGGAGGAGGTTTTAACCTCACCCGATGTTCCTCTTTTAAAAGGGAAATATTATACATATATTTATGTTCCAAATTATTGAGCAAGATGCATTTAAGCAGCTCATAGATGTAATTTGTTTTGATTTCCAATGAAACTCATGGGTGGCTCAGGCCTCTTTGGATCACTGAAATTAATCAAAACACCTGTGATAATTAGGTAACCCGATGAGCCCAAATAAAGGAAAACTAAAAAAGGAGCACTATCGATAAAAATGGCCTAATGATTATACACCCGGCATCAAGAAATATCCAGCCAGGCTTGTTTTTTTTTATTTTAATGAAAGGAAGAAGAAATCATGACGACAGGTTGCCGGCTTGCAAATTGTTATATGAGCGGGGCCACAGAAAGATGGCCGCCGCTTCCATTGAGTGAGGACACTGGTAGCTGCCACTAGGAGTGTCCTCACGCAAGGGAGTGGCAGCCATCTTTCTGTGGACCATTTGCAAGCTGGCGCGGATTGCAGGGCTCAGGCAAGTTACAGCAGGCTTCCAGCTGCTCACTCTGGGGAGCCGGGGCGGGGGGGTATGGGGGTGACCCAGGTTACCTATGCAAACACCCGCCATCATTTTTTTTTATTGATTTCAGTGGGGACCTGCATTTTGAATTTTGCTCAAAGTTCGCCCGAACTTTAGGGGGTTTGCTCATCACTAGTAAATAAAATAAAACTTACCAAACTTCATGCGAATATACTCATATGGGTCATCCTGCCACAGGTCCTCGTCTTCATCTTTGTAGCACATAAGCGGGAAAATAATCTCTTCGGAAATGCTCTAAGAGACAAAGCAATGGAATCTAAATAGCGAACTCTGCTTAAAATGGACCAAAACCCACGCCGATCGCATCGGGAATCTATAAGATTCCCTACCCCCACTATCCCTCTAGCAGGATTTGTGAATGGCCCCGATTTTGGATGCCCCAGGGGGAGGGAATCGATCGGCCTGGGTATCTTATAGATTCCCGGGTCGATCTGCGTGGGTTTTAGTCCACTTTAAAAGTACCAGGAGGCCTATGGTCTAATTATTTTGGTACCATTTATAATTCATTTCCACCTTGGGGGGTCCTTGTTTGGAGCCTCTTGTTGCTATGGGATACTTCTCTACTACTCACCTGCATGTTTGGCTTCAGCATCTTCCAGGTGGCTGCGTGAGACACGCCCAGGTTCAGGTAGTTGAGAGTCTGCTGCAGGACTCGCGGGGCCACATACTGCTTCTGTCTCTGATGCTCCAGCACTTTCAGCAGAACCTGAACAGACAAAACAAGACAGAAAATATTTAGAACCACAATGACTCTCCCTAGAGATAAGAGCTGATAACAAGGCCCATACAGTGAGCACAGGTGTGGTACATACACACAACATGGTTTGCCATGGTTAAAGCGGAACAAAACCCACCAGCGGCCAGACTAGAATGTAAAAGATTCCTTTAGACTGTAAGCTCGCAAGGGCCAGGCTCTCCTTCCTATTGTCTACTGTGCTCACAACCAGGGTGGATAAAAATCAATGTTTTTTTAAAAAAAATCAAAAAAATCGGATTTTTTTGATTTAAATCAGATTTTTTTGATTTAAATCAGATTTTTTTGATTTAAATCAGATTTTTTTGATTTAAATCTGATTTTTTTTTCAATAAACTGCTTTTTGAGGAAAATATTTTACCATCCAAAGGTTCTTCCATCATGACATAAAGCTGAGTTGTTTAACTCGGTAGAATAAAGGCTGTATATGTGTAACATTCACAATGCCATGCTCTTCCAGAGGTTTCTGTAGGATTAGTGGGCAGTTTCTCTCCTATATTATCACAGACGCTCGCTTTACTTACGCAGTTCTCAAAACTGAATTTGACTCCGCAGAGGTCCCAGCCTTCACAGTAAAAATGTTACAACATGAACAGAGTTGAGAAAAAGACCTTAATCCTATTGTTCTACAAACCTATGACTAGTGAGCTACAGAGGACAGCAGGGACAGTAGGATTTAAGTTTTTCATGTGTCGGCTGGGCTGACAGTCTAAGTTTCTTAAAATATATATATTTTGTTTAGCCAAATTAGTTAACAAAACATGGATGTTTGTTTAAGCAAATAACTTATGCTGTAATGTTGTTATTGTTTCAGTTGAATAAATCTATTTAAATTGTTATTAAGGTCAGGATTATTTTTCTCCTTCCTAAGTACAACAGAACAGTGGTGTCCAAATATGAATGATTAACCCATTAAACTGGGGAGAAAAAAGTAATATAAAAAGTGATTCTAAAAATCTTCATCTACTTGCATGTTAAAATAGCAAGAACTAGTTTAGGTAGAAACTTTGATTTAAATCAAGCCTTACTGACTAGTGATTTAAATCGTGATTTAAATCGTGATTTAAATCAAATCCACCCTGCTCACAACACTTGGTTTAAACCTTGTGGCATCTCCTTTTGTATTGTTCCCTGTACTGTATGCTTTACCTTGTCTGTAATCATACCTTGTACAGGAAGGAAGATGATGGCGCTATATCAATAAACAATAATAATAATAATTCCAGCATCGACTGGTAGATTTCCTCGAAACAGGATGTCCGACTTTGTGAAACCCTCCGGAAAGCCCAAAAAAAAAAACAAAAAAAAAAAAAACAACTTACCTCGCCACCCTCCATCGGTGCATGTGCGGACTCTCACCCAATGAGAGCCTCCTACCATGACGTCAATCGGCAGGCGACTGGCATAGTTTACAATAGAGAGCATGTGCTGCCGTATCTCCGATGTTGATGCAGCAGTGCGCACTCCCCATTGAACTGAATAAGAGCCACCTGCTGTATGATGATGTCACAGCAGGCAGCTATCATTGGACTTCTTGGTGGGTTTCACACAGCAGGGCATCCCAAATCACGATGCCCCAGGGGCATGGAACAAAACCCACAAAGGTCAAATTGCCATTTGTTTCTGCTCTAATAATGGTGGTCCACACATGGGCCCATTATAGAAGCCTAGAGACCATAATCAATCCGGACTCAAAGATACAAATATGCAGCATAGGATAACATACATTGGCTTAGTATATCTAGGCAAACAAAGCAAGTTCAGTAAAGCAGAGTAGCAATATTCGCCAATGCATGTCCCTTTAAACAAAAGCATAGTGCTTCCATAACAGAAAGGTTGTTCGAGACCGAAGTGTTGAGGTGTTTTTTCACTTGCGGTCAGCCTGTAAGCCTTGTTCTTTATACTTTTGATATTCTCTAGGTATATTTCTGTTATGGAAGCACTATGCTTTTGTTTAAAGGGACATGCATTGGCGAATATTGCTACTCTGCTTTACTGAACTTGCTTTGTTTGCCTAGATATACTAAGCCAATGTATGTTATCCTATGCTGCATATTTGTATCTTTGAGTCCAGATTGATTATGGTCTCTATGTGTATGGAATCCATATAAGCACTGTATATAATCACTGTATATAATCTTTAACACTTTGTCTGTATCACTACTTTATGCGCATTAAAAATATTAGCTTTTTTGCTTAACCATTTTTTTGGTGTTCATTCTTCCCTTGTTGTATATATATTGTGGCTCAGTACCCGTTGGAGCAGGGGCACTAGGAAGTTTATTGAACCCATATCTTCCAGATACTGCATGCTTAATCTATGTTATTATTCTTTATAGAACAAAAAAATCAGAGTGCTACAACCTTTTCTAATAATTTACCCATTATAGAAGCCAACATAAAAGGCTAAAAAAAAACAGTCTGTCACGTTCAGCCACTATATAAAAAAGATTCTACATCCTTTGGTCTAGTAGCCATGGCAGGTAATGTTTTTACATAAGAGGAAGACCCCCTTTAATCTCCTTAAGTGTATTCCTCTTGACTACCTTCTCCAGCAGAGAGTTCCATAGTGTCACCGCTGTTACAGTAAAGAATCAACTCCCATGTCAGTGAAATAAGAGTTTTTACTATAGTCCTTTCAATTCCATCTATTAAAGAGGAAGCCCAATCTCCCCCCTCCCAAGACAGGAAACGTGAGTTTCCAGGCACCTTGGGGGTTTTACACAGGGCTTTTTGCGCTATATATTTTTAACTGTAATTTTTGCAGGAATTTATGGGGATTTCCAGAAAAATTCTATATATTTTTTGGCATATGTTGTGCTTATACATGAAAAGTCTTGTTTGTATTTTTTCATCACTTTCTTAATATTTTTATGTGAGAACAACAGAATTTTTCCCTATACAGCACCACCTGATTGTTAATCAATAAGGGGATAGGTAGTGTGCCAAATCAGTAACCCAAGTTGCTACCACAACACATATATACAATTTCTATAGCTCCAGCCTACTACAGACACGATTACTTGAGAGGCACCACTCTAACCCACAACAAATCAATCAATAATGCCAACTGATCGAAGTATTCATTTTTAATTAATCAATTCATCTACAAAAAATATATGAAAAAAACATACAACAAATCCATACAACATCATACCATACATTTAAAAACATATATATACACAACATATCTACAATGTATAGCACCAGCAGGAGCAAGCCCTATACCCCATATTACCCCGTATATCCAAATATACCCCTATATTAAAAAAACTATTACCTAGTATAAAGTGCCAATACCTAAAGTGACCAGTGCAAAATATGATCTATTATTCAAATCAATAATCATTCACCTCTGTATGTGCAGCAAAGACTCCTGCTGGGCCAATCAAATCACCGTACTTAATATTTTTAGTTAAAAAAAAAATTATTATTATTATTATAATTGTGCATATTAAATAGCAAAGATTAATAGTGGGTGTTGTATTTTTTTTAATTTTAATTATTAGTGTACTGAGGGGTTTGAGATTCCCCTATATTGCAGCACCCCTGTAACAATAGTGATTTAATTAATCGTGTGCATATTCCTATATTTAATATATATAGGTAAAAAATGTAAAAAACATATTGCGTGTACAAGCCCCATTTCTCCTGATTACAGTGGTACCACATATATACCTTTCCTCCCAGGAGAATCCCCAAGCTTAAATGCGGGGATGCCGCTCTCTGCAGTCTGTAGTACTGTTCACAGGTCTGGATTCGAGGACAGGTAAGAGGTTTAACTAACGCAGCGTGGGAGCACCGGAAAGGTGAGCGATTACGTGGTAACCGCAGGGGGCTCTCACACCAGAATCGGGATGCCCCAGGGTCACGGAGATCAGGGAAATGGATGGTTGGCCCTCCTTTTATTATGCTCAAGTTCTGTTATGTTCTGTTTACCCAGCACTGTAAACAATATTTCATATGGGGTCTGACTAGTGACTTATAGGGGGGGGGGGGGGGGGGGTCACATGATGCTCTGGTCATAGATACCTATGCCACCCTTGATGCACCCTATAATCCGATTTGCCTTGGCAGGCACGTCTGGCATTGGTCACTACTTGAACCCTATAGCTCCATGCATAATCATAAATTGCTCCTACCCATGTGCATAACCTTTCATTGTTTTTTTTCCCCATGAAATATATATATTTTTTTTATACACTAGCATGAGTATATTTTTCAACTCTTCGCGAATTAAGCTCGTTGTCTACCGGGTGTACATTTTCAAGTCGATTCAGAGCCTGGTGAGAAAACTCACTCCTTTTTTAGGTGAGAAATTTGTGACTTACTTCCATTATCTATCTTGGGGCTAATTCAGAGCCTGATGAAAATTTACACCCCGTAGACAATGACAGTGAATATCAGTTTTCTCTCCTAAAAAAAAAAGAAGCGATTTTTCTCACCAGGCTCTGAATCAACCCCAATTAAAGTGAATGTCAGCCTTTTCTCCTATAATAGGAGTGAAAATACTCACCAGGTTCCGAATCGACTCCAATAAAAGTAAATGCCAGCCTTTTCTCCTATAATAGGAGAAAAAAAATACTCACCAGGCTCTAAATCGACCCCAATGAAAGTGAATGGCAGCCTTGGTTCCTATAATAGGAGTGAAAATAATCACCAGGCTTTGAATTGACCCCAATGAAAGTGAATGCCAGCCTTTTCTCCTATAATAGGAGTGAAAAATACAATTCTGTGAAATACTCACCTGTAGAATAGATATTATAAGTATACAGTACGTCCTGCTCCAAATAGATTACTTACACTTGGGTTATCCTCCGCCAGATGGCGCTGCACTGCAGAGACATGTAAAACAGGCTCCTCCCGGCCCCTCAAATACACAGGGACCTCCCACAAATCCCCAGCATTGAAAAGCAGTGAACAAGAAGCCGGGAGAATTTAACCACCAAAAACTGGTAACTATAACAATGATAACAATCACCATACAGGGGATCCAGAATAATGCAAAAACCAGGGTGGGGTGGAGCAGGACGTACTGTATACTTATAATATCAATTCTACAGGTGAGTATTTCACAGAATTGTATTATTCTTAGTATACAGTACGTCCTGCTCCAGATATAGTACTTACACTTGGGACATCCAATAGCAGTGTCCATAAAGTAGGGTGGGATCCCCAACAAAAAAGGCAACAGCAGACGGTTTAAACCACTGTCACCTGCAAAACCTTGCGGCCAAGACAGCATGAGCTGAGGCCCTAACATCAACCTTGTAAAACTTTGAAAAGGTATGAACAGAAGACAAAGTAGCGGCCTAGCAAACTTGTTCAATGGAAGCCTGGTGCTGAAAAGCCCAAGAGGCACCAATAGCACAAGAAGAATGAGCAGTAAGGCAAAAGGGAAGATTCTTCCCCTTAGAGGGATAGGCCTGAGTCACAGCCTGACGAATCCATTTGCTAATAGTAGACTTGGCAAGAGCCAAAACCTTTCCTAGGACCAGAAGGGACCATCCCCTCCAAGTAATGACCAGGTCCAACGCTGCTTAGCCCCCGAGATCAAACGAGATCGGGCGCATTCAGGATGGAGTGGCCGTAGGCCCAAAAAGAGCATCAGTTTTCCTAAAGGACGCAGTGACTACCAAGGAATACTTCCAACACCTGTCCAAGAAATGCAGAACCCTTTCCTCAGCGTTGCTAGGAATAGGGCACAAAGAAGGAAGGACAAATATCTTAATCAAATGAACAGAAGACACCACCCTAGGCAGAAAGTCCGGCTTAAAGCGGAACACCACCTTATCCTGGTGTCTCTCAAAGGATGGGGGCTAGATAGACAGAACCGCCAGCTCAGACACACGTCTGACCGAAGTAATAGCCACCAGAAAGACAACCTTGAGGGTAAGTACAACCAGAGCAGCATCCTGAATAGGTCCAAAGGGAACACCCTGCAAGGCAGACAAAACCAAGTTCAAATCCCAAACAGGGACCATAGGTTTACGTGGGGGACGCAGATGAGTAACCCCCTGAAAGAAGGTCTTAACCAAGGAAAACTGAGCAAAAGACTTCTGAAAGAAGACGGACAGGGCAGAAACCTGACCCTTCAGAATACTGAGTTTGAGACCCGACTCCAACCCATGCTGTAATAACTCTAGAACCCTGGGGACAGAGAACACCCGACAGGACCCTGCACAGGACCCTGCCTAGCAGGAGCGAATACCGCTGATATGCAGGGAACATTGTCCTCCAGCCAGATCAGGATCAGAGACACTTCCTGGAGGACCCTCCTGCTCCGGGTCCCTCCCTGATGATTAATGTAGGCCACTGCTGTCAGATAGACCTAGCGCCCCCAAACAGGCAGGCCCTGAAGAGTAGTCAAGCGTTAGAACTAACCTGAACACTCACTGTTTCAAACATTGATAGGTGTATGGGCCTCCTAAGGGCCCTGGAACCGCAGGGACTTCCAGAAGAAGACCCCCCCCCCCAACCTGATAGATTGGCATCCATGATGACCGTCTCCCAGGAAGGGGCAAGAAGGGAACTGCCCCCAGACAGGTTCCTTGAGTTCATCCACTACAGGAGGGACCTCCTCACCAGGGGGGAAGGCACACAGACCCTGCTCCAGGGATGCTGGATCCTTGTCCCGTACTAACAATAGGAGAAGTTGCAGAAGGGCCCAAGGGGAACTGAGCATAAGGGACCTCTTCGGAGTACGCCACCAACGGGCCCACCAGCTGCATCCCCTGCCTGGTGGAGGGACGGGGACAGCTATGAGGGACTGAGCCCGTGCAACCAGATTGTCCACTTTATTGCTGAGGAAGGAAGATCCTTGCCTGAACTGTATCCAGATTCATTCCTAGGAATGGCGTTACCAATCAAGGGGACAATGAGGACTTGGGGTGTTAGATCACCCATCCAAATGACTCCCAAATGGACACCACCAGCCGAGTATCCAACGTAGCCTGAGGTAGAGACTGGGGAGTGATGAGGACGTCCAGGTAGGTCATCACGCGGATGCCCCTTGGTCTCATCAGAGACATGACCCCCGTCAGCACCTTGGTGAGCACTCTGGGAGCTGAAGAGAGGCCAGATGACAAGGCCACAAATTAGCAGTGTTGGTCTTCCAACGCGAATCTGAAGAACCTCGGTGTCCTGAAGACACAGGGATTTGAAAATAAGCATCTTTGATCTCCACAGACGGCAAGAAGCCCCCGGGCGCAAGGAGCTGATGGCCGAGCGCAGAGTTTCCATGCAGAAACCGCCTGCAATTGACGAATTGCTGAAAATCTGTGAATCCAGAATGTGCCAGACTGACCCATCCTTTTGGGGGAACTGTGGAAAGGTTGGTGTAGCGGCCCCTGCCTCTGCCTGTTAAGGGCAATCTGCAAGTGACCCCCAGACCCCGCAGGCCTTGCATGGCCTGCACCAGCACCTGAACAGAGGCAGGGACCAGGAGTACCCGGGACCTGATAATCTTGGGGGAGGCCGCACAGCAAACTATCTTGTAGCCGGAGGACACTACCTCCTGCATCCACCAGTCTGAGGCGCGATGCCTCCTGACATGAGCAAGGTGCCGCAGCCGTCCCCTCACCCAGACGGGCGAGGGCACCCCATCATGCTTGAGGGGACTTGGGGGAAGATTTGGGCTTAGCCCCCCCGGAGGAGCCAGGGAGTTGTCTGCTGCTCCTGGGGCAGGAATCTGTGCGAGCCCCCGCGAAGGACACCCCTGGTTCCTGTTCAACACCATGGTAGGGGGCAGAAGGGGTGCACCACTGTCGCAGCCAGACCAAGCGACGTATAGCCACCACAAGGGCAGAAGTTCTTGCACACATTCTAATGGTGTCATCCAATGCTAATAGGATAAATTTTACAAACACATCACAACTGGAGAGTGCATTAAACACATCCCAAGGGAGATCATCAGAGGGACGATCAAGCATTTTTCTGATGAGGGTTCTAGCGGCCACGGCAGTAATGGCAGAAGCACAGACCAGACACAGCGCCGTCCCCGCACATGCAAAGGCGTGGGAGGCCAGCAGGTCAATGCGCCGGTCCTCAGCATCCCGAAGGGTAGTATAAGCAGGGACTGTAATAAAAGGGGGGTTAGGTAGCCCTATGATCGGGGCATCCACCTCGGGGGGGGGGGGGGGGGGGATGACCAACATTTAACCACCTCAGGGGGAAAAGGATACTATCCCAATCCCCTGGGACCCAGGGAAGTTTACTGGGGCACTCCCATTCCTTGAGCACAAGGGTATGAAAATGTGCCTGCTCTAGAAATTCCAAACGTGATGTTGCTGTATGGAAACGCTCCGCTCTTTGCCTGGGAGCCTCACCAGGGGGAGAGATAGACAGAACCTCAAAGATCTGGATCAATTATCTGTCAGTGTCATCCTGGACCCAGGGGTCAGGGCCTGAGACTTCATGACCCTTCGGTCTCTCATCAGATGAGCCTGAGTCAGAAAAGAGCTCTCCTTCATCAGAAGGGGTATAGCCACACAGATTCATAAACTCCTCAGATCCCATAGGGAAAACAGTAACATTAGGCGTTAAGTGCCGCTTCTTACCAGGGCCCTTACGCGCTAAAGACCTCGCAATAATCTGTTCAGCTGTAGGCAGTCTATGAGACCAATCAAGCTGAGAATCCCCACTTGTGTGCGACTCAGCAGGAGTGAGATTTAAGCCTGGGGAAGTAGGTGAAGTGAAACGAGGTGCAGCCACTGGCAGGCCAGATTGCAAGGCCAGTGCTTGCTCAGCACAGGGTATGCAGACCCGTGCCCTGTCAGCGTCAGCATGGGGTTGTCCACACGCCATACACAGCCGGTCTTGTCCCAAGGGGACCCCGGTCACATTATCCTGAGATGCCTCCATATGGTGATTTTAAGGCACAATGTGCCAGTAGGGATTGATGCTATAAAGCAACCCTGGATTCCCCAATGACCCGCTAGGGAAGTGGGAGAATTTTACAAGGCCCGACTATCAATTACACCGGGCCGGGAGAAGCCAATGGATTCACCCGTCTGAAAGACACAATGAGAAGAAAAAGGTGTCAGAACCGAAACACTACAATGAGTATAAAGCCGCCCGCGAGGGCACTTACGGACCACGGTAAGCAAGAACGTCACACGCGCGCGCGCAAACTGACAAAATGGCGCAGAGTACCTCGAAGGGCGGGCCAGAGCGTGCCAGGCCAGGCCCCGCCCTCCCGATGGGTGCGAAGTCCACAAGCAGCCACTGAGGATGCAGAGGCGTCTGAGGTAACGCCGCCGCCCAACATCCAATGAAGGAAAAAGCGTGCGGCGGCAGCAGTTACACAAGTAAAAATACAAATCAGCGCGGTGGCTGATACCACATATACAAGTCCAAAGGACATTACAAAGGCCATATGACAGGCTGGCATCCGTGGTTGCATGTAATCACAATACACTGACACCAAACACACACTCCCCCCCCCCTTTCTTTCCCCCCGAGCTACGGGGGGAACGAGGGAGGATGGCGGCCCTTTGTACAGGGCCCACCGCTACTCGGGGCATGGGGCAATAATGCGGGAGGGGAATCCCATAGAGGCTCACCATCAGCCTATACCACCTACCCTTTGGTGGGGGACTGCGGTGGAGCAGCGCTCCAAAGCACGCAAGGTGCTGCCTACCTTCACCCGAACAGCGCAGCCCAGGCTGGAAGGCACATCACAAAGAGGACGGGTGGGAATAGTCCAACAGGGCCGCAGGCTTTAATAGCCCCCGCTCACCTGCGAGAGAGTGATACTTCATGTCTTCGCAGTCAGCACTGCAGAGAAATCTGGGGATTTGTGGGAGGTCCCTGGGTATTTGAGGGGCCGGGAGGAGCCTGTTTTTGCATGTCTCTGCAGTGCAGCGCCATCTGGCGGAGGATAACCCAAGTGTAAGTAATCTATTTGGAGCAGGACGTACTGTATACTAAGAATATACTCACCAGGCTCTGAATCGATCCCAATGACAGTAAATGCCAGCTTTTTCTCCTAAAAAAGAAGTGGGTTTTCTTACCAGGCTCTAAATCGACGCCAATGAAAGTGAATGGCAGCCTTTTCTCCTATAATAGGAGTGAAAATACTCACCAGGCTCTAAATCGACCACAAAAACGCAACATATCTGCATCCCAGAGCTGCTTTATTATTTATAACAGTGAGCTAAGGTACGTGTAGGAGCTCTATGGCCTACCTGCAATATTCCCAC
Source organism: Gastrophryne carolinensis (assembly GCA_027917425.1). Lineage (NCBI taxonomy): Eukaryota > Metazoa > Chordata > Amphibia > Anura > Microhylidae > Gastrophryne > Gastrophryne carolinensis. The sequence continues at coordinate 88,642 of JAQIHN010000134.1, forward strand.
AGCATATGTCTTCAGAAAAAACTCAGAGAACTCAATGTATTCTTTGGTGACGCTTCCCGGGCTTCCATACCTAAGAGGTATAAAACATTAGAAGATAAGAACATTATAAAATAAATAATTTACCTGACCACCCACATGAAGTTTTGCAGTCTGAATGCCCTCCAATGTCTAGTCACAGACAGTGCTCATTGGTCAGCATTGGTGCCTGCTTCCAATGACTGTGGGAAAAGCTCCCTCATTGGTTGGCAGCAGGGGCACCATGTGACAAGCTTTTGTTTTTCCACCTCCGATAAGTTGTCAGGTGGACAAACAATTGTGGGCTGGAAAGGAACCTCCGGTGGGCCACAGGCACTGCTCCAAGGCCACTATCAAGGCAGTACAAGAAATGCAAAACTAAAAAATGCTTTAAGTTTTGAATTTCTTGTACTGCCTTGGAGCAGTGCCTGGGGCCGCCCAGAGGTTCCTTTAGTGGGCCAGTCCGACCCGGCTTCCAGCGCACAATTTGTTGCATATTATAAAGTGCGCTGTAACCAAATAACAATATCTATATAACTAATAATAATATACAACAGAAAAAATTAGGCTGCCAGTACAAGCCCAAATCCCCAGAAAAGGCTGCACTTTGGGCTTGTACTGGCAGCCTAATTTTTTTCTGCTGCGTTTTATATACACCTTATGGTGTTTCCTCACTAGCCAGCACCAGTTTAGGTATAGTTAGCTGTGCGGGACATCCAAGTTTAACTAAACTAATAATAATATAATACCAGGCAAAAAAATGCTTCTTTTTGCCTGTTATATTATTAGTGACGTGTTATTTGGTTACAGGGCACTAAATTGTGCGCTGGAAGCCGCGTCGGACTGGCCCACCAAAGGAACCTCCGGTGGGCCCCAGGTGTAAATAATGGGCCTTTATGGAAAATCAATCAATGTTGCACATATAAATATAGGAATATACAGCAAAATAGTTCATGGCATGAAATCAGTGAGAAGCGGTTTAAGATACAAGCAGTCCTAGGGCAGGAACTGTATTTAAAGTAGATAGTTCAGCATTCTGAGACAATAAAGCAATAAAATCCAAACAAAGCAGGTGGGGACAAGGTAGAGGAGCCAGACTAGGAGAAGATAAAACTTATGATTAGGGTCATAAAAGATCAAAGAAGAAGAAGACCAGAGATAGAGAGGAAATATTGGATATATATCTTGGGGAGAGAAGCAGCTGGGGGAGGAAAACAAGAAGGAGAGACTGCGAGCACATGACGACGGCTTGCTATAGACCCAGGGAGAGAAGAGAGAAAGGAAGAAAGAAGGCCGCCAGCTTGACAGTCGGCTGGTGGGTCAGGATGGTAATTGTATGAGTTGCTGGTCAGGTAATTGCCTTAATCATTGGATATATGTATACTGGTCTCAGAACTGTATTGTATTTTGTTGTAAGATTTGATTGCATTTTGTGCTATTTTATCAACAATATATCTCTTTATTTACTGTTTGTCTCAGTGTCCTTCGCATATACCGGAAGTCGAAAGAACCTACAGTCTTTTGCGTGTATCCATTGTTAACATTGGCCAGATATTGATAATATTTGTATATTTGTTTGGCTATTTTAGTTGAGCCGGGCAGGATAAATCTATATAATATTAATATTTACGTAGTTATTACATAATTTGGGGAGCCCTTCAAGGAGATATTAGAGTAAATTGTTTACATAATTTGGACGAGCCATTCAGGAGTATTAAATTGTTTACACAGGCACTGCTCCAAGGCAGGACAAGAAATGCAAAACTAAAAGCATATTCTTAGTATGTCACACACTCCGCTTCAAGAATCCATAACATGTGGGTAATATCGTCCTGAAGAGGCGTTCCTGCAGAGATGATAGCAAAAGAAAGCCCCTCCCCGATCCATAAATACCTGGGACCTCCCACTCGCTACCCAGTTTTCCATCTCTGCAGACGGCGAGCAAGTCAGAAGATGATGGCTCCTCCTTGCACAGGGGGATTTAAGGTAGCCGGGATGTTTCCCGGCCCGTTATGTATTTTTTCCGTTTGGACCTCTTTTTCCCCTTAATATATATGCCTCCCAGCCGTGGCTGCAGGTCCAGGCGAGGGTATATTGGCACCTCTGGTGCTTAGGAGCAACGCTCCGCCGTGAGACCCTATAAGAGAGGGTAGGCGGCTTTACCGGGTTGGTGACCCCGGTTTGGGATGCCCTGTCCCTTAGCCTTAATATGGGAATGGCCCTCCCAGGATCCCCTTTGTTCCACTATGGAGATGGGGGGAGTGGGTTCTCCTTTTTATTTCACTTTACTCCTGCACTGTCTTTTAACTTTTTGTTATGTGTGTTTCTTTAATTTTATCTGCACCGCGGCCGTCTATATTATGGGCCTCCGTGCTGTGCTGCGGTCCCCTGCTCAAACTGGAGGTATTTTACCTCAGGATCTCTCTTGTGAGGTATAGGAGGGGGCGGGGCCGGCCCTTCGGCGCGGGGCCGAGGTCCGTTCCTCCCGGCCTTCTTTTATCGCTTAAGTTAACACTGGCCAAGCACCGCAGCAGTACATTAGCTGCGGCGCCGGCCGGTTTGGCGCTCTTTTCATGAGGGGATTTTTTCCCCTCACGATTCTTATGGGGGCGGGGCCGGACTTGCGGCGCGCAATCGCGGCCCGCCCACTACCTTCCCAGCGCCGCTGAGTTGCGGCTTGTCTGAGTTGCGGTTGACTGTTGCTAGGCATAGGAGGGGGGGGGGGGCGTGACCTTAACAACGCGCGTGTCCCGCACTGGCCACGCCCCCTCCTCCTCTTCTTTCTGTCAGAAATGATTTCTCCTCACGATCGGGTGGCAGTGTGACGTCCCGGCGGTGCTGTGAGTGGCCTGTGGCCTTTCTCTTTTTTACTTTGCTTCTTGTTGCTACTTTTTCTCATGGTTCTTTCTTTCTTCTTCTTTCAGAATGGAGGCTTGTAATTCTGATCTTCTATAGTATTAGAGGTTCTTTCCCGGTCCTCATCCCTGGGTTCATTTTATATGTTCATAAATCCTCCCACTCGGGACATTAAAGGGGCATCCCGGGTTGTCTAATTGGCGTAATTCCCTGGGTCTTAGCGACTATTCAAAGTTCACCTTATGGAGGCATCCCCTGATACTGGGACTGGGACCCCTTCGGGGCATCCCAAAAAGTGTATGTTGTGTGGGGTTTCCATCGCTGGGGATGATGTGTTACTCTGTATACCATGTGCACAGCAAACTATTACGCGGCAGTCCGAACCCCAAGCATCGGGGTCTGCACAGCCGGTCGCCTCAACTCCCCCTCCCGCCTTGACTCGTGCCCCGTGTGACGTTGTCATGGGCAGGGACCTGCAATCTGAAATGTGCGCCAGATTGGCTAGCCTTGAGAAAATGCTCTCTAGCTCGGTCGCCCGTAAGGCTCCGTCCAAGAGAAAGCATTTGTCGCCGGCTCCGCCGGTGGATGATCTTGATGACAGAGATAATCTGGATTGGTCCGATTATCCCCAGCTAGAGGACGGGGAGGTTGATGAGGGTTCAGAATTTTCGGACGATGAGCAGTCTGCTGGCGCTGATGCCGAGCTTTCTGACTTAGGGAGATCCTTGGACTCTCCTCACGCTCTGTCTCTGATGCTGGAAGTTCTGAACATTTCCCCTCCAGAGGAGGTGTCACACCAGAAGGGTGAATTGTTTGAGGAATCCAGGCCGCGCCTGGAGTTTCCTACGCAGCGGCATTTTGATAGAATCATTGACAAGGAATGGGATAGGCCGGCTCGGCTCCCTGGCATCCCTCAGGGGTGGGATAGGAAATATCCCTTTCCTCCTGAGGCGGTCAAGCGCTGGGCGTCTCCCCCCGAGGTAGATGCTCCGGTTTTGGGGTTATCCAACTCCTCGGTTTTAAACAGACCTGATTGCTCCATTCTCAAAGATGGAGAGGATAAACGTATTGATCAGATGGCTTGTCATGGCTTTACCAGTATTGGGTCGGCCATCCGGCCTGTGTGTGCTTCGGAACTAATGGTTTTGGCTGCCAGGTCTGTGGTCAGGGACCTGTTGTCTTCTTCTGGGCTTCGTCCTGGTAGTAACGAGTTCCTTAGCCTTAAACGATGTGAGTTGTTTTTATCCTTTGTGTTGACTGCCTTAGATGGCACCTTGATGATGTGTGGTAGGACGTCGGCTCTGCTTGTGGCTATCCGGCGGCCGATTTCATGTCCAAAAAGTCACTGACGGCTTTACCCTTTGTGGGTCTACGGCTCTTTGGAGAGACATTGGACTCTGTCACCAAGGGTGGTAGGTTACCTCAACGTAAGAAACAACGCCGCTCCTTTCGGGGGGCGCCTGCCTTTAACCCCTCCTTTCGGGGAGCCAGATCTGGCAGGGGTTCTGCATTTCCCTCTTCCAGAGGAGATTCTGGAGGCAGGGGTAGAGGACGTGCCCGTGCTGGATACAGTTGGGGCTCTAAGCCCAAACCGGCGGCTAAGCCGGCTCAGCAATGAGGGGGCGCCCTCACCCATGCGGGTGGGGGTCGGCTGCAGCACTTCTCTCAGATCTGGGATCAAGAGGTCTCGGACAGATGGATCCGGGAAGTGGTGTCTTCCGGTTACAAGCTGGAGTTCGAGCTCCGCCCCCCTTCCAGGTTTGTCAAGTCTCGGATGCCGCCGGAGCCTCTGGCAGCGCAGGGGCTCCTGTTGGCAGTGGAGAATCTTCTGGACATGGCTGTCATTTGCCCAGTGCCCCCTTCAGATCGGGGCAGGGGCTTTTATTCCAATCTGTTCACGGTACCCAAGAAGGACGGGCTGGTCCGACCCATCTTGGATCTGAAGTTCCTCAACAGGTTCATCCGGCCGAGGAAATTCCGCATGGAAACGCTGCGTTCGGCCATTCATTCTCTTCGTCAGGGAGATTTTCTGACGTCCATAGACATCAAGGATGCTTATCTACACGTTCCGGTTTTTCCAGCTCACCAGAGGTTTCTCAGGTTCATGGTGGAGGATCGGCACTTTCAGTTTGTGGCACTTCCTTTCGGTCTCACCTCAGCTCCTCGGGTGTTCACCAAGGTGCTAGCGGGAGTGATGGCTCTGCTAAGGGTTCAAGGTATCCGCATCGTGCCCTATTTGGACGATCTACTGATCATGGCCTCTTCCTTCAACCAAGCGGAGTTGGACACCAGAGCGGTGGTGTCTACTCTGGAGAGGTTCGGTTGGGTGATCAATCACCCCAAGTCTTCTCTATCTCCGTCCAGAATTCTGACATTTCTGGGAATGTCTCTGGACACTTCACAGGCCAGGGTGTTTCTGCCCCAGGCCAAGATTCTTTTGATTCAGGAGTTAGTTCGGCTTCTCTTGTCAACACTTCATCCCACCATCCGGCTAGGGATGAGGCTGGTGGGGTTAATGGTGGCCTCATTCGAGGCAGTCCCCTTTGCGCAGTTTCACACAAGGACGCTTCAGCTTCATCTGTTGAAGGCCTGGGACAAGTCTCCTCTTTCGTTGGATCAGTCTTTCCTGATGACTCCCCGAGTTCGTCGATCCCTGCAGTGGTGGCTGGGGTCGGTCAATCTGTTGAAGGGCAGATCTTTTCTGGCTCCGTGTTGGGAAACAGTCACCACGGATGCCAGTCTGTCAGGTTGGGGGGGTGTTTGGAAGGACCTCCAGTTTCAGGGTCTGTGGGGCCCGCAGGAGGCTCACGAACCCATCAATGTTCTGGAGTTGAGAGCCATCAGGCTGGTTCTGTTTCACTTGACTCATCAGTTGAGAGGCCTGCCAGTGCAGGTCCGGTCGGACAACAGGACGGCGGTGGCTTACATCAATCACCAAGGAGGGACTCGCAGCAGGAGTGCCCTCAGGGAAGTGTCTTTGATTCTGGACTGGGCAGAGACCCACGTCCCGTGTATCTCAGCAGTCTACATTCCGGGGGTGGAGAACACGGAAGCGGACTTGCTGAGCAGGGCATCCTCTCGTCAGGGGGAGTGGTCTCTCAGTCCCAAGGTGTTTCGTTCAATATGTCTCAGGTGGGGGGTCCCAGCGGTGGACCTCTTTGCTTCTCGTCACAATCACAAGCTCCCAGTCTTTGTGTCTCTCTCGCAGGATCCTCTGGCTCTGGCAGTGGATGCCATGTCTCTGAACTGGAGGGATCTGGGGTTCCTTTACCTGTTTCCTCCGTTCCCAATGCTAGCCAGAGTGGTGCGCAAACTGGCCTTGGACGGCGCGTCTGCAATTCTGGTGGCCCCAAAGTGGCCAAGGCGAGTTTGGTTCGCAGACCTTGTAAGACTGGCAGAGGATCAGTTTGCCCTGCCTCTGCTGCCGGACCTGCTCACCCAGGGTCAGCTACGCTATCCCAATTTACCATCGCTGGCTTTGACGGCATGGCTGCTGAAACCGCCATCTTGAAGGAAGAAGGTCTTTCTGACGCGGTGATTCAGACTCTTATCTGTGCCAGAAAGCGCTCTTCCTCTTCTATTTACTACAGGACTTGGAGGGCTTATATTGATTGGTGTGAAAGTAGGTCTCTCTCTTGTCGAGAGTTCTCCATACCTAGAATTTTGGAGTTTCTTCAATATGGTCTAGATCTGGGGCTCCAGCTTAGTACATTGAAAGGGCAGGTTTCTGCCCTGGCGGTGTTCTTCCAAAGGTCCTTTGCACTTCATCCCTTAGTCAAGACCTTTTTCCAGGGTGTTACGCATGTTCGGCCTCCTAGGAAGCCTTTTGTTCCAGTTTGGGATTTGAACCTGGTTCTTTCTGCTCTCCAGGGCCCTCCGTTTGAGCCCTTGAATGAGGTAGATTTGTCTTCTCTTACGCAAAAGGTGGCCTTTTTGGTGGCGATCACTTCGGTTAGGCGTGTTTCTGAGTTGGCAGCTTTATCCATTAAAGCTCCGTACTTCGAGAAACATCAGGACAAGGTTGTCTTTCGTTTCAAGCAGGGTTTTCTTCCTAAAGTGGTCTCGGAGTTTCATTTGAATCAGGACATTGTTTTGCCTTCTCTATGCCCAAATCCCAGTGACGATAGGGAAAGGGCTTTGCGTTCCTTGGATGTAGTTCGTGTTGTGGAATATTATATGGAGGTTACGTCTTCCTTTCGTAAGACTGATGCTTTCTTTGTGGTGCCCTGCGGGCCAAGGAAAGGTTTGGCTCCTGCCAAATCTTCCATTAGTAAATGGATTCGTCAGGCCATCATTGGGGCCTATTCTGCCAAGGGGAGGAGTCCCCCTTTTCGTGTTACTGCTCATTCTACTCGTGCAGTTGGTGCGTCCTGGGCTTTTCAGCACCAGGCTTCTGTTGAGCAAGTTTGTAAGGCCGCTACCTGGTCTTCTGTTCACACCTTTTCCAAGTTTTACAAGGTTGATGTTCGGGCTTCAGCGGATGCTGTTTTTGGCCGCAAAGTTTTGCAAGCTGTTGTGGTTTAGGGTTGTGCATTGTTGCCTAGTTTTGGATCCCCGCCCTTGTTATGGACACTGCTGTTGGATGTCCCACATGTTATGGATTCTTGAAGCGGGGTGTGTGACATACTAAGAATAATACCATTTTGTGAATACTCACCTTGTAAAATGGGTATTATAAGTATGTCACACACCCCGCTTCAACCCGCCCTTTTGTATTTAGGATCCTCTTTATTGCGAACTTTGCATGGTTGTGTTTATATTTGCCTCTTCCTGGTCCCTTACCTTACTGCTTCTGTATACTGGGTAGTGAGTGGGAGGTCCCAGGTATTTATGGATCGGGGAGGGGCTTTCTTTTGCTATCATCTCTGCAGGAACGCCTCTTCAGGACGATATTACCCACATGTTATGGATTCTTGAAGCGGGGTGTGTGACATACTTATAATACCCATTTTACAAGGTGAGTATTCACAAAATGGTATTTTTTTTGCCTGTTATTATATTATTATTAGTGACGTGTTATTTGGTTACAGGGCACTTTATAATATGCAACAAATGGCGTATTAGCTGATGGGTGGGCCCGAAGAATAATTTCCTCTGCTGTGCACCAGAAAAGATTTCCTCCAGTGGTGGAAGTTACCTTTCAAAGAGTCGCGTAAGGATGTGAAGAGCCCACTTCTTGCACTTCCACCAGACCAGCTCTGGCCGGTCATCTTCATCCACCTTAAGCGTTTCCTACAGAAAGGGACACAAAAAGACAAACTATATTGTGCCTTCTCTCCACAGTCATGCGTAAAAGGTTAGTCAAATTACCCTGAAAAGGGATGATCCAGCGCTGCCCACATGCTCCGCCTCCCCACCCATCAGCTCTCTGGAGTATTAGGACTTAGTGTGATCCTAAGTGTGAACAGGCACTTGCAAACCAATATCATCAATGATGCCAAGCAATCATACCAGCATTACCACCATTTACAATACAGCGACTCCAGGTCGGTGAGCCCCGCCTGCCCCACGCGTTCCGTCGTGCGCCCACAGCTTTCAAGCTCACCAACACAAAGGGGTAGATTTATTGTATTGTTTTTTGATTAATTATTTGTGGTGCCCTCTGTTTTTTGCTTAGCTGCCAGCTGATATGGCGACTTCCGGCTGCTTCAGGACCCAATTCTGCCCCCCCGCCAGCTTAGCTGCTGCTGCTTAAAAAAATGAAATATATAAATAAAAAGAAGAAGAGATCCATATACTTACGGATGGGACATCCCGATCGACAATACTGCTGAATATTCCGATCCACTGCGTCATGTTCTGATTGTTCACCAGCTGAAGTGGCAGAGTGTACTATAGGCCGGAGAGAGACAAAATAACAGAAATCTATATCTCATTACAAAAGAACATTAGCACTGTATGAACAAGAACAATGACAAATGTTTGCCTTAATAAGAAACACCAAGCCCCTATACCATGGATGCACAACCTGCGGCCCGCACTGCCCTCACTTGCGGCCCCAGCACCACTAAGTTAGCGAGCAGAGCTTTCCTTGCAGTGCAAGCGGCTGACCACTAGAGAGCAGTGTGTCTCTAACTTCCGAAGCAGAAAGTGGGTCACCACTAAACTTCTCTGTAGAGGTGGGTGATATGTACTACTGGAGTGTTTTCGTGCTGGTTGTGTCTGCAGATGCCCAAGTAGACTCATCCCAGATCACCTCTGCCCACCTCTACTTACCTCTTTCTGCCTTGTTCATCTTACCTCCGCTCCCCTCACCTCTACCTATATCTATCCACCTCTACCCATCACTTCTCTTACCATCCCACCTCTGCTTAACTCTTCTTGACTCAGCTCTGCCCACCTCACCTCTGCTCAATTCTCCTCTCCCCATCTTACCTCTCCCCACCCACCTCTTCCTATCTCCCCTCTATCAACCTCACCTCTGCCCATTGCTTCGCTTACCATCTCACCTCTGCCCACCTCACCTACCTCTACCCACTTAACCTTATTCCACTTAGCCTCTGCTGAAATGATCTTTCCCTGCCTTACCTTTGCCCACTCCTCACCTCTACCCACCTCTTCACTTCATTTCACCCCACCTCTTCCTGCCACCTCTGCATATACATAAAGGCATCTGCAGCTTACATCTTGTTTGCGACCCCTTGAAGTGGAACAGTACGACATAGAGGACATTGTGGCCGCCGCATAGAGGAAAAGAAGTAAAAATTGGGTGTGTTGTTCCGCTTCAAAGAGGACCAAAACCCACCCCCTGGAGTCTATAAGACTCCAGGGCAGGTATACTCTGTGCCCCACGGTGTGAAACCGCCCAGGTCACCCGAAAACTCCCTTCTTTCCCAGTCCAATGGCGCATGCGTATCCCCGCTATCCCTTTAGCAGGGTGCGTGCCAGTGCCAGTCATTTGTGAATGGCCAGCGTGAGCACGCTTCCTGTAGGAGGGTAGCGGGGGATGCGGCCACCAGCGCACTCAGATCCACCTGTATTAGACGAGCTCCTGGATGAAGGGGCTCGAGCGAATCGGAGCTCGACGATTGGACGAGCGGCCGTGCATGCGTCATAGGACTGGGAAGAAGCAAGTCACACAATGGGGCATCCCAGGGGCAAGGACCAAAACACAGGATAGTTAAAATCCTGGGTTTTGGTCCACTTTAATATGATTATTTAAGGCACCCACTACAAGGATCAGGTCAGACCGCCCATTGAAACGGGACATATCAATTTAATCAACAAGTGCCCACACTCTTCCCGTTCATAGGACCTTGTACCTCACCTGGATTAAGGCATAGAAGATCTTTAAAATCTGCTTCTGCATGGACACCGAGTAGTGGGAGGGGTCTGGAAGCAACTGAACAACTTGCTGCTGGAGGCGGGGCAAGAAAATCTGCATGGCTGCAATGAGGGGGCCTCGTTCGTCAGACTTCTTGTACCTGGAAGAAATAGGTTTACGGCGTGAGACAACCGGGATTTAAAGCTGCGGCCCACTTACAGACAATCCCGCAGCACCACTTGGTGACTGAAGGTGCAAGATGGGTTTCTATGGAAATCACTACCGCATGGAGGAGACGTGTGAGGGGCATAAATATGACCCCGCAGATGCAGCCGTGCAAGGTCATTGGCGCTGGATCCCCAGAGTCACAATGCTGGTGCTAGGTGGAGCTGCGGGAAACACCAGACATGCATGGAGGAGCTGGGGGGAGAAGGGGGCGAAAGAGGAGTATAGGCTTTTTTCTAGCAAAAACCCAGGATAGTAAAAAGCTTTGACTATCCTGGGTTTTGGTCCTTTCCCCAAGGGCATCCCGCTGTGTGAAACCCCCAGGACGCCCGAACGGGCTCACCTTTTCCCAGTCCCACGGCGTGTCTAAGAGCAGTGGCTCCGACGGCCGCATCCTCCGCCTCCCTCTAACAAGGAGTGTGCCATCCACAAATTCATGGTGCGGGCATGCGCACTGCTAGAGGAAAGCGGATGATGTGGGTGTCGGGGCCAATGCCCTTAGATTCGCTGTGGGACCGGAAAGAGGCAAGTTGGCTGCGCCGATCTGGGGGGTTTCACAAAGCGGGGCGCTCGTGGTGCCCCTGGGAAAGGACCAAAACCCAGGATAGTCAAATACCAGGTTTTGTTCTGCTTTAACCCTTTAAACGCCAGCCACGTAAATTTTACGTGGCTGCCTCTCCAACAGTTAAACGCCAGCCACGTAAAATTTACGTGCCTGACTTTCCCCAGTAAAAAAAAAAAAAGTAAAAATAATACCATTTTGTGATTACTCACCTGTAAAATGGGTATTATAAGTATGTCACACACCCCACTTCAGATACTTATTCTTATTACACTTGGGTAACTCACCGCTAGGTGGCGCACTTGCAGAGATCTCCAAAAGCTTCAGCAAGCCCCTCCCGGTCATATATACCTGGTACCTCTCACAAACTCCCCAGTGTTCAAAAAGCAGTAAGACAAGGTACCAGAACTAAACAAATTTAACCCTCAACCGTAAATAACAAAACTTCACCATATAAAGAACCAGGATACCAAAAAAGGGCGGGTGAAGTGGGGTGTGTGACATACTTATAATACCCATTTTACAGGTGAGTAATCACAAAATGGTATTATTCTAAGTATGTCACACACCCCACTTCAGATACTTATTCTTATTACACTTGGGACATCCAACAGCAGTGTCCAAAAGAGGGCGGGTATCCAAACCAGGCAATAACGCAGATAAAACTCAAACCACTGCAGCCTGCAGAACCTTACGGCCAAAACCGGCATCCGCCGAGGCCCGAACATCAACCTTGTAAAACTTGGAAAAGGTGTGAACTGAAGACCAGGTAGCAGCCTTACAAACTTGTTCAACTGAAGCCTGGTGCTGAAAAGCCCAGGACGCACCGATCGCACGAGTAGAATGTGCAGTAACACGAAAAGGGGGGTCCTTCCCCTTGGCAAAATAGGCAGCAATAATCGCCTGACGAATCCACTTACTAATGGAAGACTTGGCCGGAGCCAAACCCTTCCTAGGACCACAAGGCACTACAAACAAGGCATCAGTCCTACGAAAAGAAGACGTGACACGCAAATAGTACCTAACACATCGTACCACATCCAAGCAGTGCAACGCACTCTCCTTATCATTCCTAGGCCTAGGGCACAAGGAAGGAAGAACAATGTCCTGATTAAGATGAAAAGCAGACACCACCTTAGGAAGAAAATCTGACTTGAAACGAAAGACCACCTTGTCCTGATGTTTCTCAAAATAAGGAGCCTGAATCGACAAGGCTGCCAACTCCGAAACACGCCGAACCGAAGTGATGGCCACCAAAAAGACAACTTTCTGAGTCAAAGTGGATAAAGCAATACCCTGCAAAGGCTCAAAAGGAGGAGCCTGTAACGCAGAAAGCACCAAATTCAAATCCCACACTGGGAGCAATGGCTTCCTAGGAGGCCTCAGATGCGAAACCCCCTGGAAAAAGGTCTTGACCAAGGAATGGCTAGCAAAAGACTTCTGGAAAAAAATTGACAAGGCAGACACCTGCCCCTTCAAGGTACTCAGCTGAAGACCAGAGTCCAACCCAGATTGAAGAAAATCCAAAATCCGAGAAATAGAAAAAACCCGGCATGGCAAAGATCTAGTCTCACACCAATCAATATAAGATCTCCAGACCCTGTAATAAATGGAAGAGGAAGACCTCTTCCTAGCACTAACAAGAGTCCGAATGACCGAGTCGGAAAGACCCTCCTCCTTCAAGATGGAGGTTTCAGCAGCCAAGCCGTTAAAGCCAGCGTTGGTAAACTGGGGTAACACAGTTGCCCCTGAGTGAGCAGATCTGGCCGAAGAGGCAGATCGAACTGATCCACTGCCAGACGAACGATGTCTGCGAACCACACCCGCCTTGGCCACCTTGGAGCCACGAGAATGGCGGGAACTCCCTCCTGAACTAGCTTTCGCAGTACCCTGCCTAGCATGGGAATCGGAGGGAACAGATACAGGAACCCCAGATCCTTCCAGCTCAATGACATGGCATCCGTCGCCAGTGCCAGAGGGTCCCGAGACAGTGACACGAATGTCGGAAGCTTGTGATTGTGACGAGAGGCAAACAGATCCACCTCCGGCGTTCCCCACCGAAGACACAAGGACCGAAACACATGGGGATGGAGAGACCATTCCCCCCGGCGGGACGAGCACCGGCTCAAGAAGTCCGCCTCCGTGTTCTCCACTCCTGGAATGTACACCGCCGAAATGCAAGGAACATACGTCTCTGCCCAGACCAGAATCAGAGACACTTCCCTGAGGGCACCCAGACTGCGAGTCCCTCCTTGGTGATTGATGTAAGCAACAGCCGTCTGATTGTCCGATCGAACCTGAACAGGCAGGCCCTGTAACCGATGCGTCAAGCGAGACAGAACCAACCTGATGGCTCGCAATTCCAGAACATTGATGGGCAAGTGAGCCTCCTGAGGGTCCCACAGCCCCTGAAACTGAAGATCCTTCCAGAAACCTCCCCATCCTGACAAGCTGGCATCCGTGGTGACAGTCTCCCACCGCGGAGTCAGAAACGACCTGCCCTTCAGAAGATTGTCCGGAAACAACCACCACCGAAGAGACCGCCGAACCCGAGGGGAAATCTGGAAGGACCGATCCAACGACCGCGGGCGCCTGTCCCAAGACGCCAAAAGATGAAGCTGCAGCGTCCTCGTGTGAAACTGTGCGAATGGAACCGCCTCGAACGAGGCCACCATCAACCCCACCAGTCTCATCCCTAGCCGAATGGACGGGCGAGGAATGGAAAGAAGACGCTGAGCCAATTCCTGAATCAAAAGAACCTTGTCCTGAGGAAGAAACACTTTGTGCTGACAAGAGTCCAAGGACATCCCCAGAAAAGTCACCACCCTGGCCGGAACCAGAGAGGACTTGGGGTAATTGATCACCCAGCCGAACCTCTCCAGCATGGACACCACCGTGCTGGTATCCCCTTCTGCTTGGCTGAAGGAAGGAGCCATGATGAAAAGGTCGTCCAGGTAAGGAACAATACGAATCCCCTGAGCTCTGAGCAGGGCCATCACCCCTGCCAACACCTTCGTGAACACTCTCGGGGCCGAGGTGAGGCCGAATGGGAGAGCCACAAACTGAAAATGACGATCCTCCACCACAAAGCGAAGAAACCGCTGATGTGGCGGAAAGATAGGAATGTGAAGATACGCGTCCTTGATGTCTATGGACGTCATGAAGTCCCCCTGCCGAAGCGAGCCGATCGCCGACCGCAAGGTCTCCATGCGAAACTTCCGGGGACGAATAAACCTGTTGAGACACTTCAAATCCAAGATCGGACGGAAGGACCCGTCCTTCTTGGGGACAGTGAAGAGATTGGAGTAATAACCTCTTCCCACCTCCGAAGGAGGAACCGGGCAGATGACTGCCAACATCAGAAGATTCTTTACCGCCGCCAGGAGCCCCTGCGCGGCCACAGGATCTAGAGGCACCCGAGACCTGAGAAACCTTGGAGGAGGACGGGACTCGAACTCCAGCTTGTAACCGGTCGACACTACCTCCCGGATCCACCTGTCCGATACCTCCAGGTCCCACACCCGGGAGAAGCATCGTAACCGTCCCCCCACCCGTGCGGGTGAGGGCGCCCCCTCATTGCTGAGCGGGCTTGGCAACTGACTTAGGCTTGGCGCCCCAAGCGTGCACGGGGCGGCCACGGCCTCTACCCCTATTCCAACCCGTGCCCCTGGAAACCGAGACGCCCGCACCTCTGCCGGCTTTGGCTCCCCTAAAGGACGGATTAAAGGAGACCGCCCCCCGAAAGGAACGGCGAAACCTCTTGCGCTGAGGCAACCTGCCTCCCTTGGCAACAGAATCCAGCTTTTCACCAAAAAGCCTCGACCCCAAGAAAGGAAGGGCCGTGAGAGATCTTTTAGAATTAAGGTCAGCTGTCCACTGTCGCAACCACACAGAGCGACGAATAGCCACCAACAGAGCAGAAGCTCTGCCACACATCAACATGGCATCATCCTGGGCGGCCAGAACAAATGACAAAAAAGAGTCACAACGCTTGAGCGCAAGAAACTCATCACCAGAAGGATCAAGGTCCACACACAAATCCCTGACCAAAGACCGTACTGCCAAGGTCAAAAGAGCCGAAGCACAAACAGGCCTCAAAACCGAGCCCGCACAAACAAACCCATGGCGGGCCAACTGATCAATCCGGCGATCTTCGCCATCCTTGAGATAAGTAGTGTCAGGAAGATGAACAGTCGCCGTATTAGACAGTCCCAAAACCGGGGCATCCACCTCGGGAGGGACCGACCACCGCTTTAGCAAGTCCGCCGGAAAGGGATATTTCCTATCCCAGCTGGGCGGAACACCAACAAGCCGTGTAGGCTGCTCCCATTGCTTAAGGACAACATCCTCAAAATGCTGTTGACTGGGAAACTCCAAACGCTGCTTGACCCCCCCAAAGAGCTGACCCCTAGGCCGAGGAGCCGCCTCGGGAGGGTCCAAATCCAGCACCTCAAACATCTGGACTAAAATAGAAGGCGTGTCAGGAACGGGACCATCAATAAGGTCCCCCTCAGTACCCAACACCTGCTGACCCACGGAGACATCCGATTCTTCCTCAAGCTCCCCCTCCTCAAGGGGGCGATCCACCCAATCCAAATCCTCAACAACCTCCTCATCAGAGTCCGGCTGAAGCGGAGATAGGTGTTTACGCTTCGCGGTAACCTTCAGAGCGGACATATCTGAAAACCGCTTCTCGAGGCTGGCCAGACGGGCGCACACCTCAGATTGCGAATCCCCACCCGTGACAACGTCACCCGGGGTCCGGAACAGGCGAGGCGAAGAGGGAGATGGCGCGGACGAAGAAGTCCCCGGCACCGGAGTGCTGGATTGACGCTCAATGTTCCGCTTTGCACATGGTATACATAGAATGACATCATCCCCCGGGAGCGGAGTCCCACAACCCCCGCACAGCCTGGATTGTCCCGAAGGATCAGTTCCGGTATCCTTGGCAGCCTCCATATGGTGAATTTATGGTATTCGCGGAACCCAGGGATTTATGCAGTAAGCAACCCAGGATGCCCCCAATGATACAATCTAAGTATATATAAATATATACAATCTATACTGCCCAGACCAGGGAAAAAATGTCTTTCTTTTTTTTTTTTTTTTTTTTTTTTTTTTTTCTAGCCAGCCACCCAAAGGGACTATATGGCCAAACCCAAACTAGCCAGGTATATGAGACCGGGAGAGCCCCACAGGATGGAATCCCGGAATCTGAAAGACAAAGACAAGACAACAGTCAAAAAACCAGCACAACATGGCAGCAAAACACACAACATAGCCAAAATACTGGGAAGCCAGGGAAGGCCAGACTTAGCAGAAAAAACAGGGAATCCAGGTGCCAAGAGCATATAAGCATAAAATAATGGCTGCAAAATACCCCTGCCTGCTTCTATTACTAACACAGGCATACACAAAACCTGGCCACATATACCACCCAACACCCCCGGTCGGAGGGGGGGGGGGGGGGGGGAGGGGGAAGGGGAGGGGGGGGGGAGAACAGAGCCCGCAATAAGGCCCAATAGCCAGCGATCCCTACCCCACTATCCCCTATAGGCAAACACTGAGGGGAAAACCACAAAAACCTACCTGTAGTACTAACAGACGCCACAAAATGGCGGCCAGCCAGGGAGAGAAGGAGCGAGACTCGGGGCGGGCCCCACAGAAAGCGGGAGCCGCTAAAGCCCCGCCCCCTCTCGCTCCGCTTGTCACGGCGCGGGCCGCGCGAGCCGCGGTCCCGCCCACCTCTGAGGCAGAGCGAGCAGCGGGTGCCATGAATGGCGCCCACGGAAACCGCCAAGGCGGACCAGCAGCGCGCATGCCGCCCCGATCCGCCCGCAATACCGGCGAGCGCGACCGCGGCCTACGGGCCGGCGGCGCAGCGCGCCCGCCGGCCACGCCCACAGAGCGAGCAGGGGACCCTGGGCCAAGACAGGCGCCCTGACATGGCGCACGCCCCTACTACTAAACGGGCCAGCGGGCCCGCCGCCCGCACAGCACCCTAAGTGAAAAACACGGGGCTCAGAGAGCCCCCCAAGCACCAAGCACCAAAAACGGAAAAACGCCAGACCACTCATCCCTGCCACTCACACACACAGACATGAATAAAAGACAAGGGCACTAAGGGCAAACTAATGGGGATATAAGGGCTGGGGCATCCCATGTCCGGATCACCAACCGGAGCACCGCTATGCCCCATAATATAGGGTCGAGCGGAGGAGCTAATCTCCTAGGCACCTAGAGTGCCATCTACCTGTGCCCGGCCTCCAGCCTGAGCTGGGAGGCTGCCATAGAATAAGGGGATAAACACAAAACAGAGCCGGGCAGAAATAGACCATTGGGGGGGGGCCGGGGTGAGACCCCGGCTACCTGCAAGCAGGAGACTTCTCTCTTCTGTCTTGTCGCCATCTTGCAGAGACCAACACTGGGGAGTTTGTGAGAGGTACCAGGTATATATGACCGGGAGGGGCTTGCTGAAGCTTTTGGAGATCTCTGCAAGTGCGCCACCTAGCGGTGAGTTACCCAAGTGTAATAAGAATAAGTATCTGAAGTGGGGTGTGTGACATACTTAGAATAAAAGACACTTACCTGACCCCTCGTTCGATCCGGTCGGGTCTCCTCTTCAGCCAGAGGGGCTCCGATCGCCCATCGGGGCTCCTCCGGCTGCAGGGGAGGGCCCGGAACAGGGTGCCCCCCCCCCCCCGTTTCAGCAGCCGCCCGGTTTACTGTAAAAAAAAAAACAAAAAAAAAAAAAAAACAGTCACCTACCTTTGTCCCCGCCGGCTCCCGCAGGCTCTCCTCTTCACGGGGGGGGGGGCTCCGATCCCCCCCCCCGCTCTTCTGTCTTCTGGAGGGGGCATAACAGCCCTCCTCCCTTGCCTCTTCCGATGGCGGCCGCCATCTTGGTGACGTCACGGGGCGGGGCCAGATGACGTCACCGCCGGGTGTCATCGGGGCACCCGGCAGTTCGTCTCTCAGATGCCGGTGACGGCTGGGAGGGGAAGGAGGGAGGTAGGCGATCCTCCGATCGCCTGCCTCCCCCCTTCTCTGCCCAGCCGTCACTGACAGCAGATCGCCGCGGGACACAGAAGATGAAGATCGGAGGTGAGTAAAGTAAAAGTTTTTTTTTTTTTTTTTAATAAACTTTTTTAAAAAACGTGTCTTGTCTTTTTTTTTTTTACCATTTAACCCTTTGTGAACTGGTAAGGGGTCCATGTGACCCCTTATACCAGTTCACAAGGCTGGGGAGATGGCAAGCCACCTGCGCTAGCGGGTGGCTTGCCATTAACCCCTGGCACCCCCATTACCTGCCTCCCCAAAGGCCAGGGGGGGGCAGAAGAGCCCGGGCCCACATGGGCTATGTGGGCTCGTAGGCTGCAGGGTGGGGGGGCCACATAAGCTGGCCCCCCCACTCTGTGCCTACAAGCCCCCATAGCTGGTCCCGGGCTGGTTACCGTGGGTAAGGGGGACCCCACGTCAATTTTTTTTTTGATTTTTAAGGGTTTTTAACCCTTAAAAATCAAAAAAAAAATGGGGTCCACCCCCCCTGGGAGGGGGGACCCTATGTCATTTTTTTTTTTTGATTAACCCTTTGTGTTCTGTCATCCAGCAGCTATAAAAGGCTTCTAGCAAGTGAGCAGAAGCCAGTGATCGCCGAGGGACAGAGTGCTCCAGGATGGATGGGAGGTGAGTACAGTGTAAAAAAAAAAAAAAAAAAAATTAATAAAATATTTTTTCTCTTTTGTGTGTCTGTGTCATTTTTTACTTTTAACCTCTTGTGAACTGGTAAGGGGTCCATGACCCCTATACCAGTTCACAAGGCTGGGGGGATGGCAAGCCACCTGCGCTAGCGGGTGGCTTGCCATTAACCCCCGGCACCCCCATTACCTGCCTCCCCAAAGGCCAGGGGGGGGCAGAAGAGCCCGGGCCCACATGGGCTATGTGGGCTCGTAGGCTGCAGGGTGGGGGGGGCCACAAAAGCTGGCCCCCCCACTCTGTGCCTACAAGCCCCCATAGCTGGTCCCGGGCTGGTTACTGTGGGTAAGGGGGACCCCACGTCATTTTTTTTTTGATTTTTAAGGGTTTTTAACCCTTAAAAATCAAAAAAAAAATGGGGTCTCCCTCCCCTGGGAGGGGGGACCCTATGTCATTTTTTTTCTCGATTTAACCCTTTGTAGTGTGGATGGTTTTTGTGTTTTTTTTTGTGAATGTTATAAAATACTTGTTTCAGTTAGAGGGGTCTCCTGGGCAAGAATGGGGGGGCTACCGATAAATATGTGGTACCGTTCTAATCGGTAGAAATGGGGCTTTCACATGCAATATGATTTTCCTTAATAAAATACATTTTTTATTTAAAATAAAGGAGTCAATTTTCTAAAAAAAAAATTTTATTTATTTATTTTTTTTTTCACTTAATAATATTGTAAAAAAAAAAAAAAAATTACAAACAAGACATTTCATGTTAAAGTCTAAACTCTGCTGCAAAAAAAAAAATATATAATTTTTCTGAAAGTTCCAGCAAAAATGGCGCAAAACATGTCGCAAAACATGACGCAAAATGGGGAAAAATGGCCTGTCAACAGAGGGTGACAAAATCTCAAGTAGGCTGGCAATTAAAAGGGTTAATAGTACCTATGCATGTTGGGTATTGTTCTGTTCGGGGGACCTTGCGCTTTCAGACTTAGCTTGTTTTTTCTGGTTTGCATATTTATATTTTAGGAAAAGGTGTTTTTTATTCAGCTTTTTTATAAATTTTTTAGGGAAACCCTGCGCAACCAAAGAATTCTTTGAGGAATTAATTCCAGAAAGATGAGCCCACTACAGCCAGCTGGGTACCCTTAGAAAGCTTAACGTGTGTACTTTCAGGGAATATATGGTTTATGGGGGATATTCCAAATGTAAAGGGTTGTTTTGGTTGAAAAATCGCAAGGTGCGCACTTTGTCTGCAGAGCTGAAATTTTCAAGTAAAATTACCGTTACGCACATGCTTTACTTTGGGGTGTTTGGCAACTCTTCCCTTGACAGAACCTATGCATGTTGGGTATCGTTCTGTTCGGGAGATGTTGCTTTTTCAGATTAAACTTGATTTTTCTTGTTTGTATATAGTTTTTTTAGGAAAATGTGGCTTTGATTCTGCTTTTTTATCCTTTTTTTAGGGAAACTCTTTGCAACCAAAGATTACGTTGAGGGATTACTTCCAGAAAACTATGGCCACATCCACAAGCCTGGTACGCCTAGAAAGCCTGAGGTGTGTACTTCCAGAGAATATATAGTTTGTTGGGGGTATTTTAAATGTAAAGGGTTGTTTTTCTGGAAAAACCGCAAGGTGCGCATATTGCATAGCATAGTTGTATTTTATCTGAAAATCTCCTAAAGCGCTGTTTCAGTTTGGGGGAGTCTCCTGGGCAGGAAAGGGTGTCTACCTATACATATGTGGTACCGCTGTAACCGGGAGAAATTGGGATTTCACACGCAATAAGATTTTATTGACAAACTTACATTTTTTATTCCAAAAAAAACTACAATATGTAAAAAATTTTTTTTTTTTTTTTTGCACATATTTCACCCAAAAATATTAAGAATACACCTAACAAATGACAAACAAGACATTTCATGTTAAAGCCCAGACTATGCTGAAAAAAACAATATATCATTTTCCTGGGAAATCCCCTCAAAAATCACAGTTGAACAAGGGGAGCGCAAAATAGTGCAAAATGGTCTGGCAACAAAGGGTGACAAAATCTCAAGGTAGGCTGGCGGTTAAAGGGTTAAGTCAACTCTGAAATCCATTCACCATTTTGGCATAGTGTAGCCAAACTGATTCTACCCAAAAACAAAACTAATTTTGGCTGCAATGGCTTTTCGTCCCATTTGTCAACATCTGCCCATGCTGTATGGGAAAGACTCACCCGCACTGGCTTATACTCACTCGTACGTCTTCACCAGCTGGTAAAGACACAGCAGGCTGCCCAGCCAGCTGCCGGTGTTGGGCGACTGCAGGAAGAAGCCGATCTTGTCCACCACGCCCGTCCATCGGCCCGGGAAATCGTGCTTGATGATGACACGCAAGCAGAGGGTCAGCTGAGCCCTGCAACAGGAGAGTGGGTTAGTTGTATTGATGTCTGACCTTGAAAAAGTAGTCGGGGGGGTCAGACTACGGAACGTGTGGGGACCCGTTTTTTTTTTTGCTTTCTACATGGGGGACATCCCGGGGACGCATTATTACTAGGTGCAGGGCTGTATTGACCATTAGGCAACCCCTAGGCACGTGCCCTTACTACTGTAGTAAAGAAAAAGAAATTAAAAATCATATAGCCAGAACATTAATGCCTCCTAACAAGAAGGATACAGTGTGTATTTGTGTGAAGGGGGGGAGAGGATGCAAAGGGTTGAACGCAGACCAAAGCATCTCCCCTCCACTGCTGTGGTCATGTGACTCCTGTATGTCAGAATGCAGTAAAAGATGGAACATGCTTGTCTGCTTCTCCGCATGTCCCCCTTTGTGCTCTCCTCCACACATTCTCTGCATCTAGCTCATTACACCCTTTCCCCCTACACACTTTTTTTTTTATACACTTTTTTTTATATGGACCGTGACCTAACTTAAAAAAAAGGGGGCGCAAGCAAATAAAGTGCTTAGGGCACCATGAACAACAAACACGGCCCTGACTAGGTGATGTGTTCTTTGCATATATATAATATCTAACTGCAACCACTTTGCACTTTACTCCTCTTGGCATATTTTTCCTATATATTATATTGTATAGAAACTGCACATGGTACATATAGCACATTTATTATTATTATTGTTTATTTATATAGCGCCATCATCTTCTGTAGCGTTGTACAAAGAAGTACCGGTAATTACAGACAGGGTAGAAACATACAATACATAGACTATTTCAAATGCGGTTTTACAGAGTTAACAATGGATATTCTGAATACAAGATACAGTAAGAAAGAGAGCCTGCGAGCTTACAGTCTAAAGGAAGAGGGGTGAAGACGAGGGGGAAGGATCACACACAGTCAGTATTGAGCTTTGTGCCTTTTAGAAAATTGGTTAAGCCAGATTATATGCTTGTCTGAATAAGTGAGTTTTAAGAGCACCTTTGAAGGTTTTGAGGGTTGGGGAGTGGCGGATTGGGTGGGGAGGGCATTCCAGAATATTGGAGTTGCACGTGAGAAGTCCTGGAGGTGGGCATGAGAGGAGGTGACCGGGGTGGAGGACAGGAGAAGGTCGGCAGCAGAGCGGAGGCTGCGTCTAGGTAGATATTGTTGGATTAGATGAGATGTAGGGAGGGGCCTGGCTGGAGAGAGCTTTGTATGCGAGAGTTAGAGTTTTGAACAGGATTCGCTGTGGGACTGGCAGCCAGTGTAGGGATTGGCAGAGAGGAGCAGTTTGCACTTTATAATTGAATTTGGCACTTTATAGCCAATTATTTGAGGAAGATTTATATATTTTTTGGTGTTTTATATTGAATTAGCTTTTTAGATTCTTTCTAAAAATGAATTGTTTAGCACACTTTGTTGGAGAAATATGATGGGGTTATGGGTCGGTATGGGATGCCCTTCATAATGAATTGCCTTGGGTATTTTTAATTATATGTTTGTATGTAAATTTTAAATGGGCAATAAAGATGAATTCATGAGATATGAGATATACTGAATCTGATTGATTAATTGTGGTGGAGAGGGTGCCGCACTTTGGGGCTAACTGGGTGGTGGCTGGAACCGCCGTAAGAGGAAATTTGTATTGATGTCTGTACGGACTTTGGGTCTGTGTGAAGCAGGTGAGATTAGAGGGGCACACAGAGCTCACAATAACAGAGTGTGGGGTGGGCTGAGCAAACATCATCCATACAGTGCCGATAAGAAAACCGTGGGCAGCCCCCTTTTGCTCTCTACAGTTCAGAGATTTCTCTGGTGTCGTTCGGTCTTCCAAAATAATCTAATGGAGTGAAAATATACGCGTAACGAAGGACACAGACATAACAGTCTGTGCTCCATGCTACACGGGAAAGTGTGTTCTGCCCGCTCCACCCAGTGACACTTTATTTTTATATCGAAGTAAAAAAAAAAAAAAAAACACAGCACACGTCATCTATTGGACATCATCATATAAAGGACAAATCTAATTACTGGCTCAATGATTGGTCATCACAGCCAAATAATACCATTTTGTGAATACTCACCTGTAAAATGGGTATTATAAGTATGTCACACACCCCACTTCAATCATTAATTATTACACTTGGGTAACTCCACCAGCAGGTGGCGACGTTCAGAGAAGTCATGAAAAACAAGCCCCTCCTGGTCTATACATACCTGGTACCTCTCACTCATTCCCCAGTATTCAAACAGCAGTAAAGACAAGGTACCAGGAAAAAAAACCCATTGGAAACCCTCAAACTGTAAACGAAAACTTCACCCTATAAAGAATCCGGGATACCAAAAGGGCGGGTGAAGTGGGGTGTGTGACATACTTATAATACCCATTTTACAGGTGAGTATTCACAAAATGGTATTATTCTAAGTATGTCACACACCCCACTTTAATCATTAATTATTACACTTGGGACATCCAACAGCAGTGTCCAGAAAAGGGCGGGTATCCAACAAGGCCATAATGCAAAACTCAAACCACTGCAGCCTGCAGAGCCTTGCGGCCAAACACAGCATCCGCTGAAGCCCGCACATCACCTAGTAAGAACTTAGAAAAAGTGTGAACAGAAGACCAAGTAGCAGCCTTACAAACTTGTTCAACATAGGCCTGGTGCTGAAAAACCTAAAGCACTCCAACAGCACGAGTAGAAAGAGCAGTGATACGAAAAGGGGGAAACCTTCCCCTTGGTAGAATAGGCCCCAACAACAGCCCGACGAATCCATTTGCTAATGGAAGACTTAGCGGGAGCCAAACCCTTACTAGGCCCAACAGGGCACTACGAAAAAGACATCAGTCTTACGAAAAAGAGAAGAAGTAAACAAACAGTACTTCACACAGCGTACCACATCCAAACAGAGCCAACCCTCTCCTTGTCATTCCTAGGCTTAGGACACAAGGAAGGAAGAACAATGTCCTGGTTTAAATGAAAAACAGAGACCACCTTAGAAGGAAAGTCCGGTTTGAAGCGGAAAACCACCTTGACCTGATGTCTCTCAAAGTGAAGAGCCTGAACCAACAAGGCTGCCAACTCCGAAACAAACAGAACAGAAGTGATGGCCACCAACAAAGCAACCTTCTGAGTCAGAGTAGGAAGAACAATAACCTGCAAAGGCTCAAGGAGAAGCCGGAAGAGCAGAGAGAACCAAATTCAAATCCCAAAAAGGGAGCAAAGGCTTCCTAGGAGGCCGCAGATGCGAACCCCCTGGAAAAAAGTCCTGACCAAAGTATGGAGCGCAAATGACCTAAAAAGATAGACAAGGCTGAAACCTGCCCCTTCAAAGCACTCAGCTGAAGACCAGAGTCCAGCCTAGATGAAAGAAATTCCAAAATCCTAGAAACAGAAAAGACCCGACAGGGCAAAGATCTAGCCTCACACCAATCAATATAAGATCTCCAATCCCTATAATAGATGGAAGAAGAGGATCTCTTTCTGGCACTAATAAGAGGCCGAATGACCGAATCCGAAAGACCCTCCTCCATTAAGATGGAGGTTTCAGCAGCCAAGCCGTCAAATCCAGCGATGGTAAACTGGGGTAGCACAGTTGACCCTGAGTGAGGAGATCCAGCCGAAGAGGCAGACCGAACTGATCCACTGCCAGACGAACCATGTCTGCGAACCACACCCGCCTTGGCCACCTTGGAGCCACAAGAATGGTGGGAACCCCTTCCAGAACCAACTATCGCAGCACCCTGCCTAGCATGGGGATCAGAGGAAACAGATAAAGAAACCCCAGGTCCCCCCAGCTCAGGGCCATGGCATCCGCCGCCATAGCCAGAGGATCCTGGGAAAGCTACACGAATGTCGGAAGGCCAATCAGGCGCAAACCTCGGACTGCGAATCACCCCCAACGACTACGTCACACGGGGTCCGGAACAGGCGAGAAGGGGAGGGAGATGGTGCGGCCGAGGACGTACCGGGCACCGGGGTGCCGGACTGGCGCTCAATGTTTCGCCGTGCACATGGAATACATAGAATGACAACATCCCCTGGGAGCGGAGCCCCACATCCCCCACAGAGCCTGGACTGCCCCGAAGAGCCATTTCCGGTATCTTTTGGTAGCCTCCATATGGTGAAATTATGGTATATGCGGTAAACAGGGATTTACGCCAAAAGCGACCCGGGATGCCCCTTCAGTGCTGACTAAATAGCTAAGCTCAAAAAAATTGGAAATCAGCAATTCAAACAATGGCCCCCCCAACTAGCCAGGTATCCAAGACCGGGAGAGCCCTGCAGTGTGGGATCCCGGGATCTGAGAGACCAAAGACACAGTCAACCAATACACAATAAGCACCTGGATAACTATATCAATGAAGAGACAAAGGAATCTGCATAGAACATAGAAAACCAAATATATATATATATATATATATATATATATATATATATATATATATATATAACATATATATAAAAGGGGAAATAAAGGAGTACATATACATATATACATAAATATACACTAAAAACTGGCATGGCCCAGGGCAGCAGTGGCTCCCTGTCAACTGGCCCAGAGCCGGGATAAGGGGAATGCCGCCCCCCCCCAAACGGCGAGGAAGGGGGCCATACTCAAGCTGTCCCCCCCCCGGACATTAACCCCTGGAAGGCCAAGCACAAAACCGCCTACCTAACTCAGAGCAGAAATGGCGGCTGCGCCCCGGAGGAGATCGTGGAGACGAAGGGCGGGCCCAGCCAGAAGCGGGAGACGCTGTGGCCCCGCCCCTCACCAGGCCGTCAGACACTGCGCGGGCCGCACAGCACGCGGCCCCGCCCACCCCTCCGAAACCGCGCCAACAGCGGGCGCCACAGAATGGCGCTCGCAAGTGCCGTCAGGCGGGCCGGCGGCCTACACGCCGCCCGGACCCGCCTGCACCGAACACCTCGCCAGCGGGCGCCGAGACAGCATCGCGCCGCCCGTCCCCGCCCACCGCCTGGAGATCCGACCGCGAGGCAGGCGCCGGAGTATGGCGCCTGACCTCCGGAGAAGGGCGGGCCGGTGGCACCACGCCGCCCGACCCGCCCCCCCCCCCCCGAACACCGAAAGCAGCCGTCCCGGGGGCTAAGGAAGCCCCCCCCAATCAGCAAAGCCAGGCGGGCCACCGCAGTATGCACACACACACACACATAAGAAAATTAATAATAAAAATCATAAAAGCTACAGGGGAAAGCCAAAAGGGGGACCTGACCTACCTAACACTGGGGCATCCCACATCCGGATCACCACGGCCGGAATACCGCTATGCCCCATAATATGGGGACGAGCGGAGGAGCTAATCTCCTGGGCACTTATAAGTGCCATCTACCATTGCCCGGCCACCAGCCTAAGCTGGGAGGCTACCAATTAATCAGGACTAAAAATAAAAGAAAACCGGGGGGGGGGGGGCCGGGGTGATACCCCGGCTACCTGCAAGCAGGAGACTTCTTTCTTCTGTCTTGTCGCCATCTTGCAGAGAAGAAACACTGGGGAATGAGTGAGAGGTACCAGGTATGTATAGACCAGGAGGGGCTTGTTTTTCATGACTTCTCTGCACGTCGCCACCTGCTGGTGGAGTTACCCAAGTGTAATAATTAATGATTGAAGTGGGGTGTGTGACATACTTAGAATATCATGTTCTTAGGAATGTTAGGGATGCCAAGGGGGCCGGACATAATAAGGTATTGTCCGGCTCCTCAGGGCCATCTTGTTCACAGTAATGTGTTAGTAGCAGCGTGCTTCATTAACTTTATTGCTCTAATTCAGTACAAACAAAGGAAAGAATCAGCGCAGAGATAAGTGGCTTACTGAGGGTTTATTTCACCTTTATTACCCACTAAAGCTTACAAAGCAAAAATAGGAGTCTATTTTAATCACAGTCCCATCCCTAGAACAGCCATGTGCCACCAGCACTTCCTTTCCTTGCAGCACTTACCTGAACAGTGAGGCAACGGGTCTGTTTGAGAAGATTGGGGCATGTGTACCCTCTCCTCTCCTCTCCTTCCCCTCCTGCCTCTGGGCCTCAGAGCTGGTACTCTATTCCAAACGCCAGCGCACAGGATCAGCCCCCATCATTCCTGCTCCACAGGTTAGTATAAGATTCGAGGGCCGATGGCTGGCCGCATCCCGGGTGCACACTCCCGCCTCAGCAATGCAGCAGGGGGTTCTGGGCCGCTTTAAAAGGAGGAACATCAGCCTCCCTAGAGTCTAAAAGACACTGTCCCCTCTGTGATGCCCCACTGTGTGTATCCCCGAGAGCCACACAGAGTAAACTCACCTCGCCGCAAACCCACGTTACATGCACGGGTCGCGCCAAAACGCCCGGCTAGGCAACCGGCAGCTCACTCTCCATTCATCTTTACGATGCCACTCTGATGTCTCAGCAAAGGTGAATAGATCACGAGCTGCCCAATGCCTGGCAGCCCAACCCAGGCGTCATGGCATCACCAGGGATAAGACATTTTACGGCAGTCGCCAAGGATACACACAGAAAAATGCCCGGCGGGAGAGTGTTGTACCACCTTAAAAAGGAACATCGGAGGCATCCGAGTTCTACTCATTATGGCATCCTGAATTGGGATGCTCCGCTGTGTAAAACCCCCCAGAAGCCCCGTATTACTCACATTGTCCTGGAGCCATTGAAGCGTCTCTGCACCGCGGCTGCATCCCGGCTCACCTCAAGCCGTGCACACACCCTCTCCCACCTTTCTAATTGAGCTGCGCGGGCATACGACGGCTAGGGGCATGGGGGGGGATGTGGCTGGCAGTGCACTCGGCTCCCTTTGGCGCCGATCGACTGCTTAGCCGTCCAGGCGGCTTAGCCATCAGAGAGCCGAGTGGAAGCGAGCGCACCGATTGGTCGAACGGGCCGCTCGTTCTCACCAGAGTCTGCGTTGTGAAAAGTGAAAATCTGGTGAATTGCTGTTTCGGAGCTGTATATATCCTAACCCCAGAACCACACACACCACAACTAAACCACCCAACAACTCTCTGTTTACATGGAAGCATTGTTAGAAGCGAGAGGAATAAATACTTACACTTAATCCTTAGTATTATTGCAAAAATTATTATTATTAAAATTATTATCATTGTTAAAATTATTATTAAAATCATTGTCCAAATTATTATTATTTAAATTATTATCATTGTTAAAATTATTAAATTATTATCATTGTTAAACCGGACCTTCACCATGATTTAAAAAATTATTCTATATATTATTATATTCTAAGTTTTTAGTCACTTACTTATTATTCTTTCCCCCATTGGTCTGCAACTTTGTTCAGGACTCTAGGATACGGGCGCCGCCATCTTGTCTCAGAAGCATCACATCCTGAGGAGAGGGGGGGGGGCGGCAAGTGCAGGGGTGCAAGATTATAGCTGTGCTTTGCACAGGCAGAGGAGAGCTGGGGTCAGGAAAAGGACAGCAATTCCACGATACAGAGCGGCACAGTCAGAAGACATTTCCTGTTTGCAGGCAGCCTGAGACTCCATAGGCTGCCATCTTGGATGTTTAAAAGCTCAGAAAATGCAGTAGATGTAGGTAGGGTGATTTTAATGTGACCAATCTGTATGTAGAGTGTGGGGGAAACATATAAGATAGGCTCTAATTCAGGGTGAGGGTCCGGATTAATGTGGGCAATCTGTATGTACAGGGTGTGGGAAACATATAAGATAGGCTCTTATTCAGGGTGAAGGTCCGGTTTAATACTTAGTATTATTACTTATTATTATTATTATTATTATAGTAAACCTCGCTGGATACAAATACACCTCCAAAATGCTGAGAGGAGTCTTTTTAAAAAAGACAATTCTGTGAGTACTCACCTGTAGAATTGCTTTTGCCATGCATGACACGGCCTGCTTCACTAAGTCATTACTAGGGGGTATTCCGCCACAAGGTGGCGCAGTGCACTGCAGAAGAGTTGTGGCTCCTCCCGGTACCATATAAAAACGGAATCACCATAGACTTATCCAGTGTTGACAAGCAGTTATTCAAGAAACCGGGAGATAATAAAAGTAAAAAAGGTAACTAAACCCCAACTAACTTGGAACAACCACCATACAGAGGCAACCAAGAACAATGATAACAAGGGTGGGGTGAAGCAGGCCGTGCCATGCATGGCAAAAGCAATTCTACAGGCAAGTACTCACAGAATTGTCTTTTTCCCATTGCATAGCACGGCCTGCTTCACAAAGTCATTACATCTGGGACATCCAGGCAGTTTAAACCACTACCGCAGCTGAGGCCCTAACATCAACCTTGTAAATCTTGGAAAAAGTATGAACAGAAGACCAAGTTGCAGCCTTACAAATTTGTTCAACAGAAGCTTGGTGCTGAAAGGCCCAAGACGCACCAATAGCACGAGTGGAATGAGCAGCAATCCTAAAAGGAGGTTCCTTCCCTTTAGCAGAATAGGCCTGCTCCACCGCCTGACGGATCCACTTGCTGATAGCGGATTTAGCAGGAGGCAAACCCTTCCTAGGTCCAGCAGGAAGAACAAAAAGAGCGTCAGACTTCCTGAAAGACTCAGTAGCAACCAGATAAAACTTCAGAGCCCTGACAACATCCAAAGAGTGAAGGGTCCGCTCCTTGGAATTAGCAGGGTCAGGACACAGAGGAAGGCAAAACAATGTCCTGATTGAGATGAAAAGCAGACACAACCTTAGGCAAGAAATCCGGCCGAAACACCACCTTATCCTGATGCCTTTCAAAATAAGGAGGTTTGATGGAAAGCATCACCAGCTCAGAAACTCGCCTGACAGAAGTAATGGCCACCAAAAAGGCCACCTTTAGAGTCAGAATGGGCAAGGCAGCCCCACGGATAGGCTCAAAGGGAGGACCCTGCAGAGCAGACAACACCAGATTCAGGTCCCAAACTGGTAGCATAGGCTTACGTGGCGGACGCACATGAGTAACTCCCTGCAAAAAAGTCTTAAC
This sequence comes from Gastrophryne carolinensis, assembly GCA_027917425.1. Taxonomy (NCBI): domain Eukaryota; kingdom Metazoa; phylum Chordata; class Amphibia; order Anura; family Microhylidae; genus Gastrophryne; species Gastrophryne carolinensis. Next base: position 118,636 of record JAQIHN010000134.1, read on the forward strand.
CAACCGGTGATTGGCAAAGGTTCTTTGGAAAATAATTGCCAGAGCCGACACCTGTCCCCTGAGGGTACTAAGTTGAAGGCCCGAATCCAAACCATGTTGCAAAAATTCCAGAATCCTGGGGATAGAAAACACCCGACAATGAAAAGACTTACACCAGGCAATGTAAGCATGCCAGATCCTGTAGTAGATAAAGGACGAGGACTTCTTCCTATCCCTAATCATCGTATCAACAACAGAAGCTGGCAAACCTTTATCCATCAAGATGGAGGTTTCAGCAGCCAAGCCGTTAAAGCCAGCGTTTGTAAATTGGGATGGCACAGTTGTCCCTGAGTAAGCAGATCTGGATCCTTGGGCAGAGCATACTGATCTACTGCCAACTGCACGATGTCTGCGAACCACACCTTCCTTGGACAACAGGGAGCCACCAGAATGGCTGGTACCCCTTCCTGGGCTATCTTGCGCAGCACCCTGCCCAGCAGAGGGAATGGAGGGGACACAGAGAAGCCGAAACTCCGTCCAAGGCATTGCTAGCGCATCCGTGGCGAAGGCCAGAGGGTCCTGTGACAGGGAGACAAACCTGGGAAGCTTGCGATTGTGGCGGGACGCAAACAATTCCACATCCGGCTGACCCCAGCGGTGGCACAGGGAGTGAAATACCCTGTTGCTGAGGGACCATTCCCCCAGACGAGAGGTCCCCCTGCTCAGAGAGTCTGCCTGCAGTTTCTCCACCCCCCGAAATGTAAACCGCCGAGATGCAGGGGACATTCTCTTCCACCCAAGACAGTATCAGGGACACTTCCTTGAGGGCTCGCTTGCTCCGAGTCCCTCCCTAATGATTGATGTAGGCAACCGCCGTCTGGTTGTCCGAGCGGATCTGAACAGCCCGACCCCGAAGGTGTGTGGTCAGCTGAGACAGAACCAACCTGCCCTCAGTTCCAGTACATTGATGGGAGCATGGGCCTCCTGGGGGCCCCACCGATCCTGGAACTTCAGAGACTTCCAAAAGCCCCCCAACCGGTCAGAGTGGCATCTGTGGTGACAGTCTCCCAGCACGGAGGCAGAAAGAGAACTACCACTAACCACTAACCACTAACTAACCACTAGAAGGTTCCCTGAGTCCAGCCACCACGAGAGGGACTGTCTGGCCAGGGGGGACAGCAAATTCCTGATCCAGGGACACAGGGTCCCGATCCCAAACTGACAAGAGGTGCAACTGAAGAGGTCTCGTGTGAAACTGAGCAAAAGGGACCGCCTCGAAGCAGGACACCATCAGACCCACTAACTGCATCCCCTGCCGAATGGAGGGATGGGGACACAAAAGCAGAGGCTTCTGAAGGCCCTCCACCTTCTGCTGAGGCAGGAATACCTTGACCTGAGAGGTATCCAGAGTCATGCCCAGAAAGGACCTCACCAAAGACCAGAGACAGTGAAGACTTGGGATAGTTGATCACCCAGCCGAAGGGATACCTGAGTATCCTTCTCGGCCTGATGGAGAGATTGAGCCGCAATCAGAATGTCATCCAGGTAAGGAAGGATGCGAATGCCCCGATTCCGCAGCAGAGCCACCACGCCCGCCAGCACCTTGGTAAACACCCGAGGGGCCGAGGTGATACCGAACGGTAAGGCCACAAACTGGTAATGCTGATCCTCTAAAGCGACCCGGGGAAATCTCCGATGACCTGGAAAGATTGGCACGTGAAGGTATGCATCCTTGATGTCCACTGAGGTCATGAAGTCGCCCGGGCGCAGGGTACTGACCGCCGCGCGTAGAGTCTCCATGCGAAAATACTTGAACCCGACAAACTTGTTGAGACCCTTCAAGTCCAGGATGGGCCTCAGGGACCCGTCCTTTTTGGGGACCGTGAACAGATTGGAGTAGAACCCTCGACCCCGTTCCTGGAAAGGCCAGGCTGCAAACTCTATCTTGTAACCGGAGGACACCACCTCCTGAATCCACCAGTCTGAGACGCGTAGCCTCCAGACGTGAGCTAAGAGCCGAAGCAGTCCCCCCACCCAGATGGGTGAGGGCGCCTCCTTATGCCTGAGGGGGCTTGGGGCCCCATGAGAGACCAGGACGACCAGGGGATCTGCCAAGGCCCCAAAAAACTCTGCGGGTACCCGAGAAGAGGGAGCCCCGACCTCCTGTGGAAGCACGAAAAGAGGGGAGGGAAGAGGAGGGCCCCCGAAAGGGCCGAGGCTGCCTCCTACGTTGAGGCAGCCTACCATCCTTGGCTAAAACATCCAGACGCTCACCAAAGAGCCACAGCCCCGTAAAGGGGAGCCCAGTGAGAGCCTTCTTAGCGGCAGCATTAGCCGCCCACTGACGCAGCCAAACAGAGCAGCGCATAGCCACCAAAAGGGGCAGAGGTCCTACTACACATCTGTACCGCATCATCCATGGCAGTGGACTAGTGTCAGGTGAAGGCATGACCGAGGTGTTGGGACAGCCCGAGCACGGGAGCGTCGAACTCAGGGGGACACGACCATCGCTTGACCAGGTCGGCAAAAAAGGGATACCTCCTATCCCACCCTTTAGCAATCTACTAGGACGTTCCCACTCCTTGAGCACCATATTAGTGAAATGGCTCTGCTCAGGGAACTCCAGACGCTGTTTGTCAGGACGAAAGAGCTCACCCTGCTTCCTCTTAGCCACCTCAGGGGGCAAAATGTGCAAGACTTCAAAAATATGAACTAACAGGCTATCAGCGTCCTCAGGGAACCATGGGTCTTCCCCAGACGCAGACCCAGGGTCACTGCCGTAACCCTCCTGCTGGTCCCCAGAGGAGTCCGAGTCCTGAAAGAGTTCCCCCTCCTCTAGGGGGTAAAGGCCAACAAGAGTATCCGGGGCCTCATCCTCCTCAGGAAAGAGGGATGTCACAGGAGCTAGGTGCCGCTTCTTGCCAGAGGCCTTACGTGGAACAGGCCTGGCAAGGTGCCTTTCAATACTGGCCACACGCTGTGCCAGGTCAGACAGTGACCCCCCGCTAGTATCCCCCTCACTGGGGGCTAAATGCAGGCGAGGGGGGGGTAGGCGACGCCGAAGGGGGCGCAGAGCTGGGAAGCGGAGCAGGCAACCCAGCCTGGAGCGCTAGGACACCTTGGGCGCACGGCACGCACACTGTGACACTGTTACTCACAGGGGATACCCCACACATGGAACACAGCCGGGATTGCCCCGAAGACACGCTATCCCCAGAAGCCTCCATATGGCGATTAACACAGGCGCAATAGGCCAGCACAGGGTAAAGGCTAGCAAGAGCCACCCGGGATGCCCCAAGGGATGCCCCCAGAAGCCAGTAAGGGAAGATGAGGGATGGTACGGGAAAGGACTGGGAGAAACCACAACCCACAGTTGTCCCGCCTGAAAGACATAAAGACACAAGTATCCCGCAGCACATGCCCCAAAGAGACCAAAAATCCCCGAAGGGGACTCACGGACCAAGTAGGGCAAGGGCACCAACCGCCAGACTGCAGGAGGAAGCGTCAAGCAGACAGGGATCACCGCCGCAGCTCTAGGATGAGAAGGGCCCCAAACGCGCAGTAGAAGCAAAGTGGCGCCGGCAGAGGGACCTTGAGGGGCGGGCCGCGGGAGGACGACGCAATACGCGTCATCCACCGGCCGCACAACCCCCCCCCCTGAAGAGCGCGAAAACAACGCTCACGTGACCTCGCCGGCATCATCACAGTAGAGAAAAAACGCCTTACAAATATAGCGTCGCCCGCCGGAGCGTAGTACAAAGCGGGAAAAAACTTAAAATACACACAGCAAAAACACCCTTGCCGCTGCCACCCGCCCTCCCTCGAGCACACTACCAGGAGGGAGCGAGGAAGGCAAGCGATCAGTGGCGAGAGCCCAGGCCAGGGACGGGGGGGGGACCCCAAAACGCCAACAACAGTAAACAGTCCCCAAAAATACCCCTCAGAAGCTAGGACAGGAACCCCGCATCCCTAACAGGCTGACCATAAAGCCTATGGCCGGCTACCCTTTGTGGTACAGGGTCTGCGGCTTGGAGCAGCGCCCCTTGAGCACTTGACGCTAGTGCTCCTCTACCCTCACCCGATCCGTCAGCCAAGGCTGGGAGGCACAGAGGGTCCGGAAACGGGTGGAAATAGCCATGCAGGGCCGCAGGCTTAGTTGCCCCGCTCACCTGCGCAATATAGAGAGCCATCTTCTATCTTCGCAGAATCACTGCAGAGAAAAACTGGATAAGTCTATGGTGATTCCGTTATTATATGGTACCGGGAGGAGCCACAACTCTTCTGCAGTGCACTGCACCACCTTGTGGCGGAACACCCCCCAGATGTAATGACTTCGTGAAGCAGGCTGTGCCATGCAATGGGAAAAAAAAAACACGATTGCCAACACAGTAATGCCACCCACGAAACTGGTTCACTATACCTCACAAGGTCAGGTGACCGGATGATGCCCTCCACAATATTCTCCCGGATCTGGTGGCGGTCGTTCTCATGTATGTTGAAGGGAAAGATGACTTCACCCGCTATAGGCTCTCGGTCCGGCCAGTACTGGGTTACCATGTTCTTCAGGTAGATGGCAGCTGGAGCAGAGATGGACACATGTTAAGGACTGGAAGGAAGACTGGACTGCTCCTTTAAAGCAACAGACTCTTCAATATTTTTCACTAGTCAGGTGTCCCTATAGCACAGCTATAGGGATGCAGCCGTGGCCTGCGATTGCAGCGGGGGACAGGCAGCGCAGGGTTTGCGGAGGGTTCGGGGGCAGCCCAAATCAGGATGTGCACCACATTACACAGAAGAAAACCCCACGTTGGGCGCCAATTATTCAGAGAAGGTAGCCCCATGTTGGGCGCCAATTATTCAGTGAAGGTAGCCCCACGTTAGGCGCCAATTATTCAGTGAAGGTAGCCCCACGTTGGGCGCCAATTATTCAGTGAAGGTAGCCCCACGTTGGGCGCCAATTATTCAGTGAAGGTAGCCCCACGTTGGGCGCCAATTATTCAGAGAAGGTAGCCCCACGTTGGGCGCCAATGATTCAGAGAAGGTAGCCCCACGTTGGGCGCCAATGATTCAGAGAAGGTAGCCCCACGTTGGGCGCCAATGATTCAGAGACCAAAGCCCACCGTTGGGTGCCAATGATTCAGAGAACAAAGCCTGACGTTTGGCGCCAATGATTTAGAGAACAAAGCCCCACGTTGGACGCCAATGATTCAGAAAACAAAGCCCCACGTTGGGCGCCAATGATTTAGAGAACAAAGCCCCACGTTGGACGCCAATGATTCAGAGAACAAAGCCCCACGTTGGGCGCCAATGATTCAGAGAACAAAGCCCCACGTTGGACGCCAATAATTCAGAGAACAAAGAACCACGTTGGGCGCCAATGATTTAGAAAAACAAAGCCCACCGTTAGGCGCCAATGATTCAGAGAACAAAGCCCCACGTTGGGCGCCAATGATTCAGAGAACAAAGCCCCACGTTGGGCGCCAATGATTCAGAGACGAAAGCCCCACGTTGGACACCAATGATTCAGAGACGAAAGCCCCACGTTAGACGCCAATGATTCAGAGAACAAAGCCCACCGTTGGGCGCCAATGATTCAGAGAACAAAGCCCCACATTGGACGCCAATGATTCAGAAAACAAAGCCCACCGTTGGGCGCCAATGATTCAGAGAACAAAGCCCACCGTTGGGCGCCAATAATTCAGAGAACAAAGAACCACATTGGGCGCCAATGATTCAGAGAACAAAGCCCACCGTTGGGCGCCAATGATTCAGAGAACAAAGCCCACCGTTGGGCGCCAATGATTCAGAGAACAAAGCCCACCGTTGGGCGCCAATGATTCAGAGAACAAAGCCCTACGTTGGGCGCCAATGATTCAGAGAACAAAGCCCTACGTTGGGCGCCAATGATTCAGAGAACAAAGCCCTACGTTGGGCGCCAATGATTCAGAGAACAAAACCCCACGTTGGGCGCCAATGATTCAGAGAACAAAGCCCCACGTTGGGCGCCAATGATTCAGAGAACAAAGCCCCACGTTGGGCGCCAATGATTCAGAGAACAAAGCCCCACGTTGGGCGCCAATGATTCAGAGAACAAAGCCCCACGTTGGGCGCCAATGATTCAGAGAACAAAGAACCACGTTGGGTGCCAATGATTCAGAGAACAAAGCCCACGGTTGGGCGCCAATGATTCAGAGAACAAAGCCCACCGTTGGGAGCCAATGATTTAGAGAACAAAGCCTCACGTTGGACGCCAATGATTCAGAGAACAAAGCCCACCGTTGGGCGCCAATGATTCAGAGAACAAAGCCCCACGTTGGGCGCCAATGATTCAGAGAACAAAGCCCCACGTTGGGCGCCAATGATTCAGAGAACAAAGCCCCACGTTGGGCGCCAATGATTCAGAGAACAAAGCCCACCGTTGGGCGCCAATGATTCAGAGAACAAAGCCCCACATTGGACGCCAATGATTCAGAAAACAAAGCCCACCGTTGGGCGCCAATGATTCAGAGAACAAAGCCCACCGTTGGGCGCCAATGATTCAGAGAACAAAGCCCCACGTTGGGCGCCAATGATTCAGAGAACAAAGCCCACCGTTGGGCGCCAATGATTCAGAGAACAAAGCCCACCGTTGGGCGCCAATGATTCAGAGAACAAAGCCCACCGTTGGGCGCCAATGATTCAGAGAACAAAGCCCACCGTTGGGCGCCAATGATTCAGAGAACAAAGCCCACCGTTGGGCGCCAATGATTCAGAGAACAAAGCCCTACGTTGGGCGCCAATGATTCAGAGAACAAAGCCCTACGTTGGGCGCCAATGATTCAGAGAACAAAGCCCTACGTTGGGCGCCAATGATTCAGAGAACAAAGCCCTACGTTGGGCGCCAATGATTCAGAGAACAAAGCCCTACGTTGGGCGCCAATGATTCAGAGAACAAAACCCCACATTGGGCGCCAATGATTCAGAGAACAAAGCCCCACGTTGGGCGCCAATGATTCAGAGAACAAAGCCCCACGTTGGGCGCCAATGATTCAGAGAACAAAGCCCACGGTTGGGCGCCAATGATTCAGAGAACAAAGCCCACCGTTGGGAGCCAATGATTTAGAGAACAAAGCCTCACGTTGGACGCCAATGATTCAGAGAACAAAGCCCCACGTTGGGCGCCAATGATTCAGAGAACAAAGCCCCACGTTGGGCGCCAATGATTCAGAGAACAAAGCCCCACGTTGGGCGCCAATGATTCAGAGAACAAAGCCCACCGTTGGGCGCCAATGATTCAGAGAACAAAGCCCCACATTGGACGCCAATGATTCAGAAAACAAAGCCCACCGTTGGGCGCCAATGATTCAGAGAACAAAGCCCACCGTTGGGCGCCAATGATTCAGAGAACAAAGCCCCACGTTGGGCGCCAATGATTCAGAGAACAAAGAACCACATTGGGCGCCAATGATTCAGAGAACAAAGCCCACCGTTGGGTGCCAATGATTTAGAGAACAAAGCCCCACGTTGGGCGCCAATGATTCAGAGAACAAAGCCCCACGTTGGGCGCCAATGATTCAGAGAACAAAGAACCACATTGGGCGCCAATGATTCAGAGAACAAAGCCCACCGTTGGGCGCCAATGATTCAGAGAACAAAGCCCACCGTTGGGCGCTAATGATTCAGAGAACAAAGCCCACCGTTGGGCGCCAATGATTCAGAGAACAAAGCCCACCGTTGGGCGCCAATGATTCAGAGAACAAAGCCCCACATTGGACGCCAATGATTCAGAAAACAAAGCCCACCGTTGGGCGCCAATGATTCAGAGAACAAAGCCCACCGTTGGGCGCCAATGATTCAGAGAACAAAGCCCCACGTTGGGCGCCAATGATTCAGAGAACAAAGAACCACATTGGGCGCCAATGATTCAGAGAACAAAGCCCACCGTTGGGTGCCAATGATTTAGAGAACAAAGCCCCACGTTGGGCGCCAATGATTCAGAGAACAAAGCCCCACGTTGGGCGCCAATGATTCAGAGAACAAAGAACCACATTGGGCGCCAATGATTCAGAGAACAAAGCCCACCGTTGGGCGCCAATGATTCAGAGAACAAAGCCCACCGTTGGGCGCTAATGATTCAGAGAACAAAGCCCACCTTTGGGCGCCAATGATTCAGAGAACAAAGCCCACCGTTGGGCGCCAATGATTCAGAGAACAAAGCCCTACGTTGGGCGCCAATGATTCAGGAACAAAACCCCACGTTGGGCGCCAATGATTCAGAGAACAAAGCCCCACGTTGGGCGCCAATGATTCAGAGAACAAAGCCCCACGTTGGGCGCCAATGATTCAGAGAACAAAGAACCACGTTGGGTGCCAATGATTCAGAGAACAAAGCCCACGGTTGGGCGCCAATGATTCAGAGAACAAAGCCCACCGTTGGGAGCCAATGATTTAGAGAACAAAGCCTCACATTGGACGCCAATGATTCAGAGAACAAAGCCCACCGTTGGGCGCCAATGATTCAGAGAACAAAGCCCCACGTTGGGCGCCAATGATTCAGAGAACAAAGCCCCACGTTGGGCGCCAAAGATTCAGAGAACAAAGCCCACCGTTGGGCGCCAATGATTCAGAGAACAAAGCCCACCGTTGGGCGCCAATGATTCAGAGAACAAAGCCCACCGTTGGGCGCCAATGATTCAGAGAACAAAGCCCACCGTTGGGCGCCAATGATTCAGAGAGCAAAGCCCCACGTTGGACCACAATGATTCAGAGAACAAAGCCCCACGTTGGGCGCCAATGATTCAGAGAACAAAGAACCACGTTGGGCGCCAATGATTTAGAGAACAAAGCCCACCGTTGGGCGCCAATGATTCAGAGAACAAAGCCCACCGTTGGGCACCAATGATTCAGCGAACAAAGCCCACCGTTGGGTGCCAATAATTTAGAGAACAAAGCCCCACGTTGGACGCCAATAATTCAGAGAACAAAGCCCCACGTTGGACGCCAATGATTCAGAGAACAAAGAACCACGTTGGACGCCAATGATTCAGAGAACAAAGAACCACGTTGGACGCCAATGATTCAGAGAACAAAGCCCACCGTTGGGCGCCAATGATTCAGAGAACAAAGCCCACCGTTGGGCACCAATTATTTAGAGAACTAAGCCCACCGTTGGGCACCAATGATTTAGAGAACAAAGCCCCACGTTGGACGCCAATGATTCAGAGAACAAAGCCCTACGTTGGACGCCAATGATTCAGAGAACAAAGCCCCACGTTGGACGCCAATGATTCAGAGAACAAAGAACCACGTTGGACGCCAATGATTCAGAGAACAAAGAACCACGTTGGACGCCAATGATTCAGAGAACAAAGCCCACCGTTGGGCGCCAATGATTCAGAGAACAAAGCCCCACGTTGGGCGCCAATGATTCAGAGTACAAAGCCCCACGTTGGGCGCCAATGATTCAGAGAACAAAGCCCCACGTTGGGCGCCCATGATTCAGAGTACAAAGCCCCACGTTGGGCGCCAATGATTCAGAGAAGAAAGCCCACCGTTGGGCGCCAATGATTCACAGAAGAAAGCCCCACGTTGGACCACAATGATTCAGAGTACAAAGCCCCACATTGGACGCCAATGATTCAGAGAACAAATCCCCACGTTGGGCACCAATGATTCAGAGAACAAAGCCCCACGTTGGGCGCCAATGATTCAGAGTACAAAGCCCCACGTTGGGCGCCAATGATTCAGAGAAGAAAGCCCCATGTTGGGCGCCAATGATTCAGAGAAGAGGGAATGTCTAGGGGGCAGAAGGACTTACCAGCCTGGCGCACCGGAAACTCCACTTGGTCGGAGACGATGATCTGCAGAAGGGTGGGAGCGAAGCTGATGATCTTGTAGGACTGCGGAGAACAGGGAACTTTCAGCACGAAGAAATAATCACACAAATATCCCCTTCTCTCCCTGCCACTGAATCATCTGGGGGCAAATCTGGAGCCACCTTTAGGAAACAGCATAGTTAGTCCTAGAAGAAAAATCTTGTCCTGAGAAGGAAACCCCCCTCCCCATGGAGGGATAATAAAGCTCCTGGTTACCCCTGTGGCAGAATTAAATACCCCTTACAAAGTCACTGTTACCCATGTGGAAAAATTACATACCCCCATTGAACCCATTATTACAGTGGAATAATGACACACACCCCTCACGGACAATGGTATGACATACCCCCCAAATGACATCGTTACCCCTGTGGAATATTAACATACCCCCCACTGACACAGTTACCCCTGTGGAATAGTGACATACCCCCCACCCTCTGACACTGTTAGCCATGTGGAATAATGACCTACCGTCCCTCACCGACACCGTCACCCCAGTGAAATAATGACATGACCCCCTCACAGACACTGTTACACCTGTGGAATAATGACACCCCCCAAATGACACATGCTACCCCTGTGGAATATTAACATACCCCCCTCACGGACACGGTTACCCAGTGGAATAATGACACCCCCCTTCCCTGATATTATTACTGCAATGAAACAACCGCACACCCACCTCACTGATACTGTTACCCCTGTGGAATAATGACAAACCCCAAATGACTGTTACCCCTCACCTCCCTTGACATTGTTACCCCTTTGGAATAAAGACATACCCCCCGTCACTGACACTGTTACTCCTGTGGAATAATGACAACCCCCTCCCGATACTGTTACTCCTGTGGCATAATGACATACCCCCTCACTGACAGTTACCCCTGTAAAATAATTACATACCACCCCTCCCCCTACTGACATGGTTACCTCTGTGGAAGAGTGACAAAGCCCCCTCAGTGACACTGTTACCCCAGTCGAATAATGACAGACCCCCCCCCTCACTGACACTGTTACCCTTGTGAAATAATGACATACCCCCCCTCAACGACACCTTTACCCCTGTGGAAAAATTACATGACCCCCTCACTAACACTGTTAGCCCAGTGGAATAAGGACATGATCCCCTCACTCACATTGTTACCCCTGTGGAAAAATGTCATACGTCCCTCACCGACACTGTTACCCCTGTGAAAAAACTGACATACCCCCCCAAAGCACACTTTTACCCCTGTGGAATAATGACATACCCCCCTCACTGACACTTACCCCTGTGGAATAATGACATACCCCAACTGACACTGTTACCACAGCAGAATGACATACCCCCTCACTGACACTGTTACCCCTGTGAAAAACTGACATACCCCCCCCCCCCCCCCACGCACACTTTTACCCCTGTGGAATAATGACATACCCCAACTGACACTGTTACCCCAGCAGAATGACATATCCCCCTCACGGACACTGTGAAATAATTACATACCCCCCCTCCTCACGGATACTGTTACTCCTGTGTCCTGTGGAATAATGACATACCCCAACTGACACTGTTATGCCAGCAGAATAAGGACATATCCCCTCATTGACAAGGTTACCCCTGTGGAATAATGACATACCCCCTTCAATGACACTGCTACTCCTGTGGAATAATGACATACCCCCTCGCTGCCCATTACCCCTGTGGAATAATGACATATCCCCCTCACTGACACTGTTACCCTTATGGAATAATAACATACTCCCCTCAATGACACTGTTACCCCTGTGGAATAATGGCATGATCACCTCACTGACACTGTTACCACTGTGGAATAATGACATGACCACCTCAATTACCCCTGTGGAAAAATGACACCCCCCCCCCCCCCTACTGACAGTTACCCTTGTGGAAAAATGACAAACCCCCTCTCACTGACACTCTTACCCCTGTGGAATAATTACATATCCCCGCCTAATTGACACTGTTACTTCTGTGGAATAATTACATACCCCCCTCACTGACACTGTTACCCCTGTGGAATAATGACATACCCCCTGACTGACAGTGTTACCCCTGTGGAATAATTCCATGACCCCCTTCAATGACACTGTTACCCCTATGGAATAATGACATATCCCCCTCACTGACACTGTTAGTCCTGTCTGACAGTGTTACCCCTGTGGAAAAATGACAACCCCCCCCCCCCCCCCACTGACACTGCTACTCCTGTGAAATAATGACATACCTCCCTGACTGTTACCTGTGGAATAATGGCATACCCCCCCCCCCTCACTGACACTGTTACCCCTGTGGAATAATGGCATACCCCCCTGACTGAAATGACACCCCCCCCCCCCCCACTGACACTGCTACTCCTGTGAAATAATGACATACCTCCCTGACTGAGAGTGTCACCCCTGTGGAATAATGCCATACTCCCCCTCACTGACACTGTTAGTCCTGTGGAATAATGCCATGACCCCCTTCATTGACACCGTTACCCCTGTGGAATAATGACATACCCCCCTCACTGACACTGTTAGTCCTGTGGATAAATGCCATGACCCCCTTCAATGACACTGTTAACCCTGAGGAATAATGGCATATCCCCCTCACTGACACTGTTAGTCCTGTGGATAAATGCCATGACCCCCTTCAATGACACTGTTAACCCTGAGGAATACTGGCATATCCCCCTCACTGACACTGTTAGTCCTGTGGATAAATGCCATGACCCCCTTCAATGACACTGTTAACCCTGAGGAATACTGGCATATCCCCCTCACTGACACTGTTAGTCCTGTGGATAAATGCCATGACCCCCTTCAATGACACTGTTAACCCTGAGGAATAATGGCATATCCCCCTCACTGACACTGTTAGTCCTGTGGATAAATGCCATGACCCCCTTCAATGACACTGTTAACCCTGTGGAATAATGGCATATCCCCCTCACTGACACTGTTACTACCCCTGTGGAATAATGACATACCCCCCCATCCACTGACACTGTTACCCATGTGGAATGACATTCCCCCCACCCACTGACACTGCTACTCCTGTGGAATAATGACATACCCCCCTCACTGACACTGTTACCCCTGTGGAAAAAGTGGCATACCCCCCCTTCACTGTGTAATAATGACATACCCTCTTACTTACACTGTTACCCCAGTGAAATAGTGACATGACCACCCCAATTACATTGTTACCCCTATGGAAAATTGACATAGCCCCTACTGAATAATGACATACTCCCCTCAATGACACTGTTACCCCTGTGGAATAATGGCATGACCACCTCACTGACACTGTTACCCCAGTGAAATAATGACATGACCACCTCAATTACATTGTTACCCTTGTGGAAAAATGACATCCCCCCTCTCACTGACACTCTTACCCCTGTGGAATAATGACATAACCCCTTCAATGGCACTGTTACCCCAGTAGAATAAGGACATACCCAGCCTCACGGACACTGTTACCCCTGTGGAATAATGGCATACCCCCCTTCACGGACACTGCTACCCCTGTGGAATAATGGCATACCCCCCTTCACTGACACTGCTACCCCTGTGGAATAATGGCATACCCCCCTTCACTGACACTGCTACCCCTGTGGAATAATGGCATACCCCCCTTCACTGACACTGCTACCCCTGTGGAATAATGGCATACCCCCCTTCACTGACACTGTTACCCCAGTAGAATAAGGACATACCCAGCCTCACTGACACTGTTACCCCGGTGGAATAATGGCATACCCCCCTTCACTGACACTGTTACCCCTGCAGAATAATGGCATAACCCCCTCACTGATACTGTTACCCCTGTGGAATAATGACATACCCCCCTCACTGACACTGTTACCCCAGTAGAATAAGGACATACCCAGCCTCACTGACACTGTTACCCCTGCAGAATAATGGCATAACCCCCTCACTGACACTGTTACCCCTGTGGGATAATGACATACCCCCCTCACTGACACTGTTACCCCTGTGGGATAATGACATACCCCCCTCACTGACACTGTTACCCCTGTGGAATAATGGCATACCCCCCTGACTGACACTGTTACCCTTGTGGAATAATTACATACCCCCCCCCCCCTTCACTGACATTGTTACCCCTGTCATATTACATCCCCCCTCACTGACAGTTACCCCTGTGGAATAATGGCATACCCCCCCTGACTGACACTGTTACCCTTGTGGAATAATTACATACCCCCCCTTCACTGACATTGTTACCCCTGTCAAATGACATCCCCCCTCACTGACAGTTACCCCTGTGGAATAATGACATACCCCGCTCACTGACATTGTTACCCCAGTGGAATAATGACATACCCCGCTCATTGACATTGTTACCCTTGTCAAATGACATCCCCCCCTCACTGACAGTTACTCCTGTGGAATAATGACATACCCCCCTCACTGACATTGTTACCCCAGTGGAATAATGACATACCCCCCTCACTAACTCTGTTACCCCTGTGGAATGACATACCCCCCACCAGCTGTCAGTTGCCCAGTAGCCCCTCCCCCGGGGGTATAATGCTCCTCTCTTCTTCCATCCTCACCTGGTTGAGCTCGTTCTCGGCCGCCAGCCTCATCTTGGGGTCTATGGTGCCCCTCAGGGCCTGGATGATGCGGTTAGGATCCATTCCCGCAGAAAAACCCCGGTTAGCGGATCAAACAGAAGTACAATGAATGCCGGACATCAGAGACTCACTTTCCGGCCTGTCGTAAACTTGCGATCAATACGGCAGTTCTTCAGCCAGGAACCAACTGGCGGATCCAGCTGTACGGATTGCGCATGCGCAGAACGGAACAGCTCCTCGTCGCGATCGGCGCGTAGGGAATGTCACGTGACTCGATGTGTAGTGTCACGTGACCAGTTGTACGGAATGAAAGGCGATTGGTTGAATTCTATTGGGCGGCTTCTAAACAAGGGGATGTCCCGCCAACAGCTGGCGGCTCCTTCATGAGGAGCGGTCTTGAGGGCGATAGGGGGCGCCATTGTTACCCCTCCTCGCTGTTCTGACCTGGAGCAGGGCAATTGTTTATTGTGTGGGGCAAGAAGAGGATTTAACCCTTCCTCATGTGTGAACGAAAACCCCACAAAACTACCCAGAATTCTATTATTGTGTCATGAGAGGAACATGGGTTATTATTATTACAAGCCGCCCTAAAGGTAAAATGGCCCATTGGGCCCTTAAAGGGGGCCTCCAGTCCTTTCGCTGGAGGACTATTAAAGCGGACCTTCAGCATCATTTAATGAAAAGACCAAACCGTTAAAAAAATAGCATCTAAAATTATTATATTTAATGTTTTTAGTCATTTTTTATTCTTTCCCCCACTGGGCTACAACTCTGTTCAGGACTCTAGGATACAGGCTCAGTAGCATCACATACTGAGGGGTCAAAAGGAGAGCTGGGTTATAGCTGTGCTTTGCATAAACAGAGCAGAGCCGGGGTCAGTGAAAGGTCAGCAATCCCAGAATGCAGAGCGGCACAGTCAGAGGACACTTCCTGTTTGCACCTCCATGGGCCGCCATCTTGGATGTTTAAAGTCTCAGAAAATGCATTAGATGCAGGTAGGATGATTTTTAATGTGGGCAATCTGTATATACAGGGTGGGGGAAACATACAAGATAGGCTCTTATTCAGGGTGAAGGCCCAGATTAATGTGAGTAATCTGTATGTACAGGGTGGGGGAAACATATAAAATAGGCTCTTATTCAGGGTGAAGGTCCGGATTAATGTGAGTAATCTGTATGTACAGGGTGGGAGAAACATAAGATAGGCTCTTATTCAGGGTGAAGGCCCGGATTAATGTGAGTAATCTGTATGTACAGGGTGGGGGAAACATATAAAATAGGCTCTTATTCAGGGTGAAGGTCCGGATTAATGTGAGTAATCTGTATGTACAGGGTGGGAGAAACATAAAATAGGCTCTTATTCAGGGTGAAGGCCCGGATTAATGTGAGCAATCTGTATGTACAGGGTGGGGGAAACATATAAGATAGGCTTTTATTCAGGGTGAAGGCCCGGATTAATGTGGGCAATCTGTATGTACAGGGGGGGAAACATATAAGATAGGCTCTTATTCAGGGTGAATGTCTGCCGCCCTAAAGGTAAGGGGGCCCCTAGTCTTTTCGCCGGAGATCTACTAAACCCTCCACATCCAGAGCGCCCCTCATTCATAATGACCTGGTGTACAAAGTAAGCCCGAAATTGGGCAAAACTACTTACCTAAGCTCCTTTGCATTACTGACGGCTTCCTCACATAACCACCGGTGACCAATCGGATGTGCAGGTGCCCACCAAGCAAACCCTAGTGGCTGCCGGATGTCACTTGGGATGCAAGAGGGAGTCTGGACTAGGTAAGTATTTCTTCCAGATTTTAGGCTTCTTAAAGCGGACCTTCAGCATCATTTGATGGAAAGCCCAAACCCTTCAAAAACTATTACCCCCGCATCTAAAATTAATATATTTAACGTTTTTAGTCACTTATTATTCTTCCCCTCCCTGGCCTGCAACTCTGTTCAGCACTCTAGGATATGGGCACCGCCATCTTGGCTCAGTAGTATCATCTACTGAGGAGAGGAGATGGGTCAAAAGTGCAGGGGAGCGGGATATAGCTGTGATTTGCACAGAAAGAGCAGATCTGGGGTCAGGAAAAGGTCAGCAATCCCAGAATGCAGAGCGGCACAGTCAGAAGACACTTCCTGTTTGCAGGCAGCCTGCACCTCCATGGGCCGCCATCTTGGATGTATGCAATAGATGCAGGTAGGATGATTTTTAATGTGGGCAATCTGTATGTACAGCATAGGGGAAACATATAAGATAGGCTCTTATTTAGGGTGAAGGTCCGCTTTAAACCAGACCAAAATTGACTACTGGTCACGTTAGTAGAATTCCTACTGGGCCGCCTAGCCAATCGGAAATCACAGGGAAGGCAGCTTAAAGTGGACCTCCAGTCAAAAATGACTATAGCTCCGCTCAGTCCTGCGCCCCAGATTTGGGATGCACAGCTGTGTAGTCACTGTAATGCGCAAATCAGCTGCTCCGGTGCCCCACATGACCACAGGTGACCAATTGGGTTGACCAGGTGGACCTGGCTTCGTCCACCAAGCAAACCCCAGTGGCTGCCGGCTGTCGCGTGGGATGTAAGAGGAATGTGGGAGTCTGGACTAGGTAAGTATTTCTGCCCGATTTCAGGCTCCTGTAACCAGACCAGTTGTCGAAACTGACTATTGGTTGGGTTAGTAGAATTCCTACTAGGCCCCCTAGCCAATCACAGCTTAAAGTGGACCTCCAGTCATTTTTCTGCTCGCTCCTGATTTGTAGTAGAATTCCTACTGGGCCCCCTAGCCAATCACAGCTTAAAGTGGACCTCCAGTCATTTTTCTGCTCGCTCCTGATTTGTAGTAGAATTCCTACTGGGCCCCCTAGCCAATCACAGCTTAAAGTGGACCTCCAGTCATTTTTCTGCTCGCTCCTGATTTGTAGTAGAATTCCTACTGGGCCCCCTAGCCAATCACAGCTTAAAGTGGACCTCCAGTCATTTTTCTGCTCGCTCCTGATTTGTAGTAGAATTCCTACTAGGCCCCCTAGCCAATCACAGCTTAAAGTGGACCTCCAGTCATTTTTCTGCTCGCTCCTGATTTGTAGTAGAATTCCTACTAGGCCCCCTAGCCAATCACAGCTTAAAGTGGACCTCCAGTCATTTTTCTGCTCGCTCCTGATTTGTAGTAGAATTCCTACTGGGCCCCCTAGCCAATCACAGCTTAAAGTGGACCTCCAGTCATTTTTCTGCTCGCTCCTGATTTGTAGTAGAATTCCTACTGGGCCCCCTAGCCAATCACAGCTTAAAGTGGACCTCCAGTCATTTTTCTGCTCGCTCCTGATTTGTAGTAGAATTCCTACTGGGCCCCCTAGCCAATCACAGCTTAAAGTGGACCTCCAGTCATTTTTCTGCTCGCTCCTGATTTGTAGTAGAATTCCTACTGGGCCCCCTAGCCAATCACAGCCTAAAGTGGACCTCCAGTCATTTTTCTGCTCGCTCCTGATTTGTAGTCGAATTCCTACTGGGCCCCCTAGCCAATCACAGCTTAAAGTGGACCTCCAGTCATTTTTCTGCTCGCTCCTGATTTGTAGTCGAATTCCTACTGGGCCCCCTAGCCAATCACAGCTTAAAGTGGACCTCCAGTCATTTTTCTGCTCGCTCCTGATTTGGGATGCCCAGCTGTGCAGCCACTCTAATGCCCCCGTCACTGATGTCAGCCGCTCCGTCCCCCACATGACCACCGGTGACCAATCGGGGCTGCTTGGTGGATGTGCAGGTGCCCACCAAGCAAACCCCTGTGGCTCCTGGCTGTTATGTGGGTGCAAGAGGAATGCCGGAGTCTGGACTAGGTAAGTATTTTTGCTCGATTTCAGGCTTCTTAAAGCAAATCAGTAATCAGAAAAATGATTCTTGATCGGGTTAGTAGAATTCCTACTGGGCCCCCTAGCCAATCAGAAATTACAGGGAAGGGAGCTTAAAGTGGACCTCCAGTGAAAAATGACTAGAGGTCTGGTCACCCCCTGCACCCTGGTTTGGGATGCCCACTGTGCAGCCACTGTAATGTCCACGTCAGTGATAGCAGCTGCTCCGGTGCCCCACATGACCCCTGGTGACCAATTGGGTTTGCAAGGAGGATGTGCAGGTGCCCACCAAGCAAACCCCAGTGGCTGCTCATTGTCACGTGGGGGAGCAAGGGTTGTCTGGACTAGGTAAGTATTTCTTCCAGATTTCAGGCTTCTTGCCCCAACCACAAGTCAAAATTGACTATTGGTTGGGTTAGTAGAATGCCCACAGGCCCCATAGCAGATGGGAATCCATGAAGTCCAGGGGGCAGGAAACTTAAAAATGACTAGAGATCCATTTACTTCCACAACCCCAATTTGGGATGCCCAGCTGTACAGCCGTACTGGTTCCTCACATGACCACTGGTGACCAATTAGGCTTCCAAGGTGGATGTGCAGGTGCCGACCAAGCAAACCCCAGTGGTTGCCGGCTGTCACGTAGGGCGCGAGAGGCATGCAGGAGTTGGGACTAGGTAAGTATTTTTGCTCGATTTCAGGCTTCCTAAACCAGACTAGTAGTCAAAATTGATTCTTGGTCGGGTTAGTAGAAATCCTAGTGTACGCTAGTGTGCGAGAATCCAAAATTAGGCCCACCAGAGTAAATTATTCTTGAGGGCCACCAGAGGAAATCATTCTTGGGACCCACCAGAGGAAATCATTCTTGGGACCCACCAAAGGAAATCATTCTTGGGACCCACCAAAGGAAATCATTCTTGGGGCCACCAGAGGAAATCATTCTTGGGACACACCAAAGGAAATCATTCTTGGGGCCACCAGAGGAAATCATTCTTGGGACACACCAAAGGAAATCATTCTTGGGGCCACCAGAGGAAATCATTCTTGGGACCCACCAGAGGAAATCATTCTTGGGACCCACCAGAGGAAATCATTCTTGGGACCCACCAGAGGAAATCATTCTTGGGACCCACCAGAGGAAATCATTCTTGGGACCCACCAGAGGAAATCATTCTTGGGACTCACCAGAGGAAATCATTCTTGGGACCCACCAGAGGAAATCATTCTTGGGACCCACCAGAGGAAATCATTCTTGGGACCCACCAGAGGAAATCATTCTTGGGACTCACCAGAGGAAATCATTCTTGGGACCCACCAGAGGAAATCATTCTTGGGACCCACCAGAGGAAATCATTCTTGGGACCCACCAGAGGAAATCATTCTTGGGGCCACCAGAGGAAATCATTCTTGGGACACATCAAAGGAAATCATTCTTGGGACACACCAAAGGAAATCATTCTTGGGACACACCAAAGGAAATCATTCTTGGGGCCCACCAGAGGAAATCATTCTTGGGACCCACCAGAGGAAATCATTCTTGGGACCCACCAGAGGAAATCATTCTTGGTCCCCACCAGAGGAAATCATTCTTGGTCCCCACCAGAGGAAATCATTCTTGGGACCCACCAAAGGAAATCATTCTTGGGACCCACCAGAGGAAATCATTCATGGGACCCACCAAAGGAAATCATTCTTGGGGCCACCAGAGGAAATCATTCTTGGGACCCACCAGAGGAAATCATTCTTGGGACCCACCAGAGGAAATCATTCTTGGGGCCACCAGAGGAAACCATTCTTGGGACACACCAAAGGAAATCATTCTTGGGGCCACACCAAAGGAAATCATTCTTGGGGCCACCAGAGGAAATCATTCTTGGGACCCACCAGAGGAAATCATTCTTGGGACCCACCAGAGGAAATCATTCTTGGGACCCACCAGAGGAAATCATTCTTGGGACCCACCAGAGGAAATCATTCTTGGGGCCACCAGAGGAAATCATTCTTGGGACACATCAAAGGAAATCATTCTTGGGACACACCAAAGGAAATCATTCTTGGGACCCACCAGAGGAAATCATTCTTGGGACCCACCAGAGGAAATCATTCTTGGTCCCCACCAGAGGAAATCATTCTTGGGACCCACCAGAGGAAATCATTCTTGGTCCCCACCAGAGGAAATCATTCTTGGTCCCCACCAGAGGAAATCATTCTTGGGACCCACCAAAGGAAATCATTCTTGGTACACATCAAAGGAAATCATTATTGGGGCCACCAGAGGAAATCATTCTTGGTCCCCACCAGAGGAAATCATTCTTGGGGCCAACAGATGAAAATCATTCTTGGGGCCACCAGAGGAAATCATTCTTGGGACCCACCAGAGGAAATCATTCTTGGGACCCACCAGAGGAAATCATTCTTGGGACCCACCAGAGGAAATCATTCTTGGGACCCACCAGAGGAAATCATTCTTGGGACCCACCAGAGGAAATCATTCTTGGGACCCACCAGAGGAAATCATTCTTGGGACCCACCAGAGGAAATCATTCTTGGGGCCAACAGATGAAAATCATTCTTGGGGCCAACAGATGAAAATCATTCTTGGGGCCACCAGAGGAAATCATTCTTGGGGCCACCAGAGGAAATCATTCTTGGGGCCAACAGATGAAAATCATTCTTGGGGCCAACAGATGAAAATCATTCTTGGGGCCAACAGATGAAAATCATTCTTGGGGCCAACAGATGAAAATCATTCTTGGGGCCACCAGAGGAAATCATTCTTGGGGCCAACAGATGAAAATCATTCTTGGGGCCACCAGAGGAAATCATTCTTGGGGCCACCAGAGGAAATCATTCTTGGGCCCCCCTTCGGCTAAACCACAAACTAGATTGTATTCCTGTAGCTGTCCTAATAGTGGTCCTGGGTCAGTGCTTGTGATTCACCGGAGGATCCTCTGGAGCACTGGTGGGCCGGTCCAACACTGGTGGGAAGGGGTGTAAGGAGACCTCAGGTACTTGTATAGAGGTCTGCTTTAACCTGGGCCCTAAAACTTGGGTTTTGGTCCACTTTATGAATACATTGTTTATTCTGATTTAAAGGGACATTCCAGGCAACAGGCATCCATTCACTAGCACTTTGCATTCCTTGATAAACCCTATTGAACTTTCTCCCTTCTGCTGACTCCTCATTCTCAGTGTCCAATACAAATTTACTTCTGCTGCCTAGGAGACCTAGCAGAGAGCCTTCACTAGGACATAATAAGAAATACAAAGAAGCAGCCCCTGACTGCCAGCACAGGGAAAGCAAAAAGCAGAGCTAATTTAACCCCTTTTGGCTGGAATGTCCCTTTAAAGTGGACCAAAACCTACGCCACAATCTATAAGGTTCCCGGGCCGATCAATTCCCTCCCCCGGGGCATCCAAAATGGTGATGCCCCGCTGTGTGAAACCCCCCAGGTCGCCTCATACACTTACCTTGTTTCAAGGCGCACCTTGGTCCAACGGCGCATGCGCTAGCTGTGTCCGCATCCCTGATACCCCTCTAACAGGGCGCGTGCTCGCGCCAGGCATTTGTGAATGGCAGGCACAGGCGCGCTCTCTGTTAGATGGGGGATGCGGCTGCCAGCACGGTTTAAGCCGCTGGCCTTAGACGAGGGCTTAGGCAACGTGACAGCTGCAGCTCTGAGCTCACTGATTGGACGAGCGGCCACACATGCGAGAAGAGGTGAGTTGGCTTTGGTGACCTGGGGGGGGTTTCACACAGCGGGGCACCCCCGATCGGGGGTATGGACCAAAACCCAGGATAGACAAAATCCTGGGGTTTTGGTCCACTTTAATTGCCCCACTCGTTCCAGGTTAGTGGTCGGGGGTTGAAGCTTTGATGTCTGTATGACGACAGAAATGGCAGCGCCTTATATTATGGTGTAGCTGTGGGTCAGGTAGGTTCTGACTAACAGGTGATGGTGGAATGAGTCCAGGTGGGGGGGGGAGGGCGTGGCTGACTTCAGACAAAGCCACACCCTTCCCCTCTTGGGTCTATTTAAAGGGATGAGGGGAAGGAGTGCACAGTCCTGTGGGTTTGGTAAGGGAGTGACCGCTGTGGTTAGTGAAGGTAGGTTGTGGTTTTTATTGATGTAGTTCTTAGTGATTGATGTACATACAACTGGAGCCATACCTCCCAAGTGGTCCTGATTTGGAGGTACTGTCCTTCTTTTGAGTCCATGTTCCCCTGTCCTTTGTTCTTTCTATTTGTCCCTCTTTGAGGTATAACATGCAGATCTGCATCGATAAATTATTCAATTTCCTATTTAAGGTGTTTCTATTGTTGTTATTGTTGTAACTGTTATAACAATATTTCCTATCCATCTCTGAGTGGGCGTGGCTTAAAAAAAATGTCCTTCTTTCGCACTTTTAAAAGTTGGGAGGTATGCTGTAGCAATGCCTACACTTACACAGTATGCTGTCTTAAAGGGACAGTAATGACAACAAGGAGCTTACCTGAAGCCTGTCCCATATGATAATCCTCTCCTAGAGGTGTCACATGGGGACAAGGTGAGTTCCCTATTGTCATTGATTGTGATGTCACTTTAACAAAACCTGGAATTGACTGTCTTGGGTTTTTTGCACTGCTGTGAAACCCCCCATTAAAAAAAATCACCCTTCCCTGGTCCTATGGCTCAGGCTCTCATCCAATCAGAGCTGTTTGCTGTGCATTTTAAATTATTGGCAGTATGCAGGGCCTGCTCCAGGTTTATGTGGGCCCTTGGGCAGCATAGTCTCAGTGGGCCCCTTTGTGGTGAAGAGTTGCGTCACATCACAGATGGATGTCCCAAAGGATCATGCTATTTGGACCAAGACTCTAGTTTTGGTCTACTTTGAAGCGCACCAAACCCCTTTAAACCTGACCTCGGAGTCTAAACTAATCAAGATTTTGGATGCCCTTGTGTGTGACCCCCCCCCCCCCCCCCCGCCTTTGTTCTTTACTTACCTGGAACTGGTGAATACATTGTGGGATCGCCAGTTTGAGTTACTGGCCAAACCAGGGGGGGTTCTTTCACAAA
Organism: Gastrophryne carolinensis; assembly: GCA_027917425.1. Lineage (NCBI taxonomy): Eukaryota > Metazoa > Chordata > Amphibia > Anura > Microhylidae > Gastrophryne > Gastrophryne carolinensis. The sequence goes on from JAQIHN010000134.1 coordinate 141,946, forward strand.
CAGGGGCATCCCAAATTGAGATGCCCCTGTAAAGCAGACCAAAACTCAGGGGTGGAATAGCTTGCATAGTGGGTATGTCAGCGATCCCAGGGGGGTTTCACACAGTGGGGTATCACAGATTGGGATGCTCCAGGGACAGGAAATCAGTTGGGGTGGGCGACTTTAAAAGCGGAACAAAACCCAGCACTTCCTCCCCTGGAATCTAAATCGAGATGCCCCATTGTGTGGAACCCCGCCATTCGAGGAGAAGTTGGGCACCAGCTGTGGCGGTGACCTCCCAGTCCACCGTTAAGCGCCCCAGAGGATGAGAGCCTCTTCCTCTGGGTGCTAACGCCGGCCCTGGCAGTACGGTTCAGTTTAGATGCAGAGCATGGCATTTGAGCACAGCTGCATACCCCCGGTTTCCTTGCAGAGTGCGCGCCTAATCTAAATGGCTGGGCGCAGGAGCATGCCTCAGCCCAGAGATTCTGGGCATGCGGCCGCATGCAGCGACTTGGGGGGATCACAGTGGGACATCCTGATTTGGGATGCCCCAGGGAAAGGTCAGCTGCAGTGGGTTTTGTTTTGCTTCTCTATGGTGGTGATCTAACATTTATTCTGAGGTTTCATAAAGCGGACCAAAACCCACATTTTTAACTAGTGTCCCCTGAATTACTCCCCCCCATGGAGGATCTTTTGCCAACTAAAGCTGACCAAGCTATTAAAGCTGACCAAAAGTCAAACAAATTCAGTCAATTGCACCCCTAAAGCCCCACTCTGGCAATCTGTGACATAAACTATTTGAGAGGGCTTAAAGAGGACCAAAACCCACGTTTTCAACTAGTATCCCCTGTTTTTCCCTCCCTTTGACAATTATTTTTTGCCAATATTCACTGCTCATGCTTTAGTATAATTGCAGATAATGGCACGTGTTTTAGCTGTAAAGCGCCGGCCCTCCATTCATTGCCAATGTTGTGTGTGGCAGTGATGTCATAGCGCCCCCTGAATTGCTGCCCCCATGGAGAGGATTTTTTGCTAATTTTTACTGCTTCTACTTCACTCTAATCCTAGATAATGGCGCCTGTTTTAGGTGTAAAGCTCCGCCTCCTCATTCATTGCCACTGTTGTGTGTGGTAATTATGTCATCACCACAACTATGCAATGACTGATTACCCGCAATCCTACAGAAAAGGAGAGCAAAAAAAATCGGTGTTCCTGGAAGTTTTGAAAATTGAAAATATCCATTTCTAGTTCCGATACAAGGTGAGTATCGGCAGGGGCTTTGGCCAAGTGTTTCACAAGCTCAGTGGGTTTTGATTTGCTTTAATTTGGGATCCCCACACTTGATAGCATGTATCCTGGGTTTTGTTCTGCTTTAAAGTGGACCAAAACTTATTTTGACTATCGCGGGCTTTGCCCTTTGCCCCTGGTGCAACCTGATTTGGGATGCCCTGCCGTGTGAACTCGCCCAGTAACTCCCGTTTCCCTGGTCCTACGGCGCATGCAGACACTCCTCCAATCAGCGCTTTGTCAAACGGAGCAGAGCCCTGCCCACTATAAAGCCCCTAAACTCCTGAAAATCGAGAATCACCTCTGCCCTTCCCTTTTTGGTCTGTGCAAATGGTGTCCTTTGCCTATTTTGTATCACACGGACATGAGAAGGTAAGTAATTAGCCCAGTTTTGCTCTTTTTCCAAGTGGCGGTGGGAAATCTAGTGACCAGGAGGGCTGCTGCAGGGAATCCAAATGGTGATGTGCTTTAAACCCACCAGTAGTGCAATACCAAATGTATAAGGGACTGCCTTGAACTATTAAAGCTGACCAAAAGTCATTCAAATTCAGCAAATTGCACCCCTAAAGCCTCATCAGTGACATAAATTATCTGAGGGCTTAAAGAGTACCAAAACCCCCGTTTTCAACTAGTATCCCCTGTTTTTCCCTCCCTATGAAGTGGACCTTTTGCCAATAGTCACTGCTCATGCTTTAGTCTAATCCTAGATAATGGCGCCTGTTTAAACTGCAAAGCTCCGCCTCCTCCATTCATTGTCACTGTGTGTGGCAATGTCACAGCGGGGCTACGGGACGTGCATGTGCTGTTGGACCGGGAGGTAAGTGTATGGGGCGACCTGGGGGGTTTCACACAGAGGGGCATCCCGATTTTTGATGCCCCGGGGGAGGTAATAGATCTTATAGATTCCGAGCCGATCATGCTGAGTTTTGGTCCACTTTAAAGCACCTCTTAGGATTACCTGCAAAGGCCCTCATGGTCACTGGATTTCCCTCCACTGCTATAATGGGGGGGGGAAAAGACCAAACTGGGCTAAATTACTCACCAGCCTGTTAATCCAGAACATCTACATGAAGTTAAGCTCTGGCATATAGTTTTTTCAGAGGGGGGCTTTAGGGGAGCTATTTACTAAACTCTGACTTTCGGTCTGCTTTGGAACTGGGGTGGGGGTTGGTGGCATGTGTCTACATATGTCAGTGTTTGTAGATCCAAGTTGCGCCATTTTTGACCTATTTCATGCTTGTTGGCAGGCTTGGCCTTTACCATGGTGCAGCTCTCGCCGTCCAGTCCCTGTGGCGACAGCCAGCTGGCTCGTGACCTCAAGCTCCAATCGGAACGAGGGATCAGCGCTCTGCAGTCCTCGCTGTCGCCCGGGGCAACTCCGCTCCAGGTCTACGAAACGTACCTAGAAAATGGCTGCATCAGCCTGAAGCATAAGATCCGCAACATCGAGAAAAAGAAGGTAACGTGGATTTGGGCCTTCTCCTCACTCGAGGGTCCTGCAGGGGTTGGTCTGTGTTTTAAGGGGAGATGTTTGTGGTTGGGGTTGGGAGTTTGCCTTTGACTCATATTAGAATTAGTACAACGTCATTAGGGCTCTAGAGCTGCCCCAATGTATATCCCAAACAGTGGCCCCACACAAACCAATAAAAATTGGTGATCCTGGTGGGGCGGATTGGGCTTTGCATTCACAGTGATGTATCATTTTTGCTTATTATCCAGTGCACTTTGATCTGGCAGACTCTTCGCTATTCACTCAGCTTCCCTTAGCATGGCACCTTACTGTGTGACTTCGCACACACGGTACACTAGCACCTGGAACTTTACAATGGCACACAGGCTTTATTGCTGCTTTGCTTTTTTGCACATCTATTTTGTATCCTTTTTAAATAACCAGCTCTGCACCTTATTCCACCTTATGGTGGTTCCAGCAACCACCTGATTAGCCCCAAAAGTGTAGCGCCCTCTCAACAATTAATCAACTCAGAAAATAGTGAAAATACCGCGCTTACAAAGCAGAACTGATTATCTTCACTCCTCCACAGGAGTCATAAAACAGGGGGGGATGCTCAACGTGTAAAACCCCTTGTCCATAGAGTTCAAACACACATTCAAAACAACACAGAGCTTCCTACGTTACCAATCAGATGTAAATAGATTGTATGCAGACAATTCTTCCACAAGTCCACCTAGAAGTGCTTTTATAGAAATCTTATAGTCCCACCAGTTCCAGGCGGCGATAGTACTCCTCCCTTTCACTCCTTAACCGACTCCAGATGAGATTCCAGATTGACACCCACGACTCTTGGTGCAATAGGGAAGACCTCAAGCGTTCTAGGCTTGTTGCCGTGGCAGGAGCTTTCTGGGCGCAATCCTTTGAGGAATTCACTGGTGTCGATCCGTCGGGAAGTGATGATCAGCAGGTCCGAAGGGCAGTAACAAAGGTCCCAAAAGGGAGGGATGAAGGTCCAGTGAAGGTCCAACTGTATGAGACCAGTAACAGGATTTTCAGGCAGACGCTGCCTCTCTTCAGCTTCCAGTAGAACAGTGGGGTTAGCTCCCTCCTGCTGCTCAGTTCACGTGTCCTTTGTGAATTAATCAACTCAAATGTATCTCATGAATTCATCTTTATTTCATTCCCCATTTAAAATTTACACACAAACGTATAATCCAAAATGCCCAAAGCAATTCACCATGAAGGGCATCCCATACTGACCCGCAATCCCATCACATTCCTCAGTGTGCTAAACAATGATTTAAAAAAAAATATATAATATATATATATATATATATATATATCCAAAAGTGCACAAAACGTGCCATACATACTCTGTACAATCTCCATACAATACAATCTATAAGGAAAATATGGCAACAAGAACAAAGTGCAAAGTGGCCACAGTTAAATGCTTAATATATACAAAGAACACATCACCTAAAGATGGCGAGTCCCCCATACAGAAAAGCAAATAAATGGGTACCCACGTGCTCCCCAGGCCGACCCCCGACCACTTCCCTCAAGGTAAGAAACTCTGCACCTCTGCACCTTACTCACTACGTCATCTCCGTCACCAGCACTTTCAGCATTCTGCCGCTCATTGCGCATCTGGCATTGTTATCCAACATTAAAGCGGATCTTCACCCTAAATAAGTCTGGTTTCCCCCACCTTGTACATACAGATTGCCCAAATTAAAAATCATCCTACCTGCATCTAATGCATTTTCTGAGCCTTTAAACATCCAAGATGGCGGCCCATGTAGGTGCAGGCTGCCTGCAAACAGGAAGTGCCTTCTGACTGTGCCGTTCTGGAATTGCTGTCCTTTTCCTGACCCCCCAGCTCTGCTCTGTCTGTGCAAAGCACAGCTATAACCACGCCCCTGCACTTGCCCACCCCTTCCTCTCTTCAGTATGTGATGCTTCTGAGGCAAGATGGCGGTGCCCATATCCTAGAGTCCTGAACAGAGTTGCAGCCCAGTGGGGAAAAGAATAAGTAAGCAACTAAAAACTTAAAGCGGACCTTCACTCTAAATAAGAGTCTATCTTATATGTTTCCCACACCCTGTACATACAGATTGCTCACATTAAAAATCATCCTACCTGCATCTACTGCATTTTATAAGCCTTTAAACATCCAAGATGGCGGCTTATGGAAGCTGCCATTTTTGCAGGCAGCCTGCAAACAGGAAGTGCCGGCAAACAGGAAGTGACTGTGCTGCTCTGCATTCTGGGACTGCTGACCTTTCCCTGACCCCAGCTCTGCTCTGTCTGAGCAAAGCACAGCTATAACCCGCCCCCCTGTACCTTATCCCACTCTCCTCTCCTCAGTAAGTGTGATGCTTCTGAGTCAAGATGGCGGCGCCCGTATCCTAAATTCCCGAACAGAGTTGCAGCCCAGTGGGGGAAAGTATAATAAATTAGTGACTAAACATGTAAAATATATTAATTTTAGATGCTGAGGAATTGTTTTTTAAGAGTTTGGGCTTTTCATTAAATCATGGTGAAGGTCCGGTTTAAAATATATTAATGTTAGATGCTGGGGAATAGTTTTTAGTTTAAAGGGTTTGGGCTTTCATTAAATCGTACTGAATGTCCGGTTTAATGCATAGCAGTTTGGGTCTGCATGAGTATATACAAGTAATAACAATCAACGCTGTCCATAATGCAAAATAGATAATGTCCAGAAGAATGCAGAATCGGCAATATACCGAATACCGGTAACTGCCGCCAATGATCCAAATCCAACCTTGCCCATAATCTGTCCCTGCAATACTATAGGCTCAGTCTTGGAGCTCACCTGAACGGGCAAAGCATCACTAGTGGGTGCTCGGCAGGCATGTCAGGCGAGGGGGCAGCCTCCATGCTCATATTGGTCTAAATCAATGGTAAGGTGGCATTGACCTTAATAATAAATGGTTTCTTTCAGGTAAAATTAGAAGATTACCGTGATCGTTTGAATAACGGTGAGGAGCTGAACCAGGATCAGCTGGTAGGTACCTGTTAGATCATTTCAGTTGTGTTGCCGTTAAATCTGCTCCTGTTCAAGCCATAAATACAGATGCCAGCTCAGTCCATTAATTTACTGTATAAATGGGCATGGTGCACATAATCTACCTGGGTGGGTAAGAGCCCTTGGTGGGCTCAGAACATGTGATGCTTGGCAGCCTAGCATGATCTGTTTTATTGAAATAACGGCAGAAGAGACCATACGCTCCGTCTAGTCTGCCCTTATGTGTATACTGTATGTCCTCTTTATCTTAGTATAGATGGAGGTTTATCCCAGGCATGTTTAAATTCCGTGACTGTCAATTTTTCAACCACCTCTGCTGGAAGTTTGTTCCAAGCATCTACTACACTTTCTGTAACTTATTTTTTCCTAACATTGCTTCTGATCTTCCCTCTGACTAGCTTCAGGTTGTGCCCCCTTGTTCTATCATGTTTCATATATAAAGGTCTCAATCATGCACCCTCTCCCTTCTTTCCTGCAGACTGTACAAATTAAGTTCTTTAAAGTGGACCAACACCCAGGATTTTGACTATCCTGGGTCTTGGTCCACTTCCCCGGGGTGCCCCGCTATGTGAAACCCCCCCCATATCGCGAGTAAAAACTCACCTCACCCCGCTCCTATGGCACATGCTCGTCCAATGGGCGCGCTCAGAGCCGCTGTGGTATGCGCATCAAAGCGCCGTCCAACCACAGCGGCTCTGAGCACTCTGGCGGCCGCATCTCACGCGTCCCTCTAATTCACATTTGTGAATGGCTGGCACGGGTACGTGCCCTGCTAGAGAAGCGTATGATGCGGCTATGGCCCGCGTCGGGGGGGCAGGGGTTTCAGACAGCGGGGCATCCCGATTTTGGATGCTCCGCAGGGAGGGATCAGATTCCTGGGCTGATCCGCCTGGGTGTTGGTCCACTTTAAGTCTTTCCTGATAAGTTTTATGTTAAGTCCTTCCACCATTTTGGTTGCCGGCCTTTGGACCCGTTCTATTTGAATAACGTATTTTTGCAGGCAAGGTCTCCAGATAGAAACAGAAGTAAACAGTCTCCCCACTTTATGTCTGAAAGCTTTGGAGGAAAGTGACAGAGCTGGGCATCCTGACGGGTTAACACAGCAAACGTTTGCCAAAGTGCATGTCACTGACTCTGCTGATAATCAAAAGGAAAAGTCAAAAAGATGACCATTTATGTGGAGCAAACGTTCTGCTTAATCACTTTTTTGGGGCATCACGACTGATATGTAAAATCCCTTGGACCATTATAAGACTTGCGATCACATGGTGTGTGTGCTAGGCCAGCATGGGCATGCACAGCCAGAAGGAGGCAGATGCTGGGATGCTTGCTGCTCCCTACCACCCTTCCATTAAAGCGGACCTTCACCCTGAATAAGAGCATATCTTATGTTTCCCACACCCTGTACATACAGATTGCCCACATTAAAAAAAAAAAAAAAAATCATCCTACCTGCATTTTCTGAGCCTTTAAACATCCAAGATGGCGGCTCATGGAGCAAACAGGAAGTGTCTCCTCACTGTTGCTCTGCATTCTCAGATTGCTGTCCTTTCCCTGACCCCAGCTCTGCTCTGTCTGTGCAAAGCACAGCTATAATCCCACCCCCTTTACTTTATTCCGCTCTCCTCTCCTCAGTATTTGATGCTTGCGGCCTGGTGGGGGAAAGAATAAGTGATTAAAAACTTAAAATATATTAAGATGCTGGTGATTAAAAACTTAAACTATTCTCCAGCATCTTAATATATTTTAAGGTTTTGGGCTTTTCATTAAATCATGCTGAAGGTCAGTTTTAAGCAGGCCCTCCACGCATACTATAACAGCAAGGTCAGGAAGAGAAACTTACCCACTACGCTTGCCCTCGATTTTGGTCTTGTGTCCCAAGAGACCACCAGTGGTGTTTGCAGAGTGGGCGTAACCAGAGCCATATTATGTGTCCAGACTGCCCTAGGCACCTTTTTTTCGAAGTATACAGCACGTCCTGTTCCAGAAGATATTCCTTACACTTGGATATACTCCAGTAGATGGCGCTGGACTGCAGAGACAGAAAAGTGGCCTTTTCCTGCCCCATATATACCAGGGACCTCCCACTAAATCCCCAGTTCTTCTCTGCAGTCCTGGCTGCGATGACTAGAAGATGGTTCTCTACTCGCAGGTGAGTGGGGCTATTGGCCTGCGGCCCTGTATTTTCCACATATTGTGTGTTTGATCCCTTTTAGAATTGGTTGCAATGGTTTCTTTTGCCGCCGCCGCAGGTTGGTACTATGCTCGGTCGGCGGAGACATCGCCTCAGGCGCTGCTGCGCCATCATTGGCTAGCCTTGTCGGGTGGGGCACGTTTTTGCACTCTTCGGGGGGGGGGGGGGGGGTCGGGCCTTGCGGCTGACGCATTCTGCATCACTGTCTCCGCGGCCCGCCCCTCGAGGTATATGCGGGCGCCATTTTAGCTCTCTGCTGCGTGTGCCTGGCGTCTCCCTATCGCGGTCGGTAAGTGCCCCTGCGGGCTGATTTATATTATATTTCTCTGTATTGCATATCGCTTATGGGATCTTTTCGCTTATGTCTTGCAGGCGGGTCAAACTTTGTGGTTTCTCCCGGTCCTATCCCCTCTATTTAGTGTTCACTCTTATTGGAGGGCTATTATATTCCCTTACTCCCACTTCCTAGCGGGTTATTGGGTCATCCCAGGTTGCTTTTATTAGCGTCAATCCCTATTGGCCTGTTTTGCCGTGATAATCACCATATGGAAGCTTCTCAGGATAATGTGCTCAGGGTTCCTTCGGGACAACCCCTGCTGTGTGGCGTGTGGGGTATCCCCTATAAGTGATGTCAGGGTGTGTGTACCCTGCGCCCAGCAGGTACTTGTGCTGCAGTCTGGGTTACCTGCGGCTGGGCCTAGTGCTGCTCCCCCTCTGGCTTCGCCTACCCCCCCACGCTTACATCTGACTCCCAGTGAGGTGCATACCAGTGGGGAGTCTCAACCTGATTTGGCTGCCCAGGTAGCCAGTATTGAAAGGCATATTGCTGGTTCTAGGCCGCGTAAGGCTCCTGCTAAGCAGTGGCATCTAGCACCCGGTGTTGCTCTTTCCTATGGAAGCTGAGGAGTTTTTTGATACTGGATATACCCCCCCTGGAAGAAGGGGAATTATGGTTATGCTGAGTCTGGGTCTGACCCATGGGCTTCAGATGATACTGACTGACTTCTAGCTCACATTTTTGAAGTACTCTGTATCTCTCCTCCTGCCGTGGCCCCGCAGCAGCAGGGGGAGCTGTTTCATACTGTTAAGCCACGTTTGGAGTTTCCTGAACAAACTCGCTTAAATCTGATTCTCAAGGAGTGGGAGCGGCCTAGCCGGCTTCCCGGGGTACCCCAGAGTTGGGATAAGAGGTATCCCTTTCCTGCTGAGATGGGTTAAACATTGGTCATGTCCTCCAGAGGTGGATGCTCAAGTTCTGGGGTTGTCTAACACATCTCTCATGCATTCCCCTGACCCTACTACACTGAGGGATGGGGAAGACAGGCGCATGGATCAGCTGGCTTGCCATGCCTTCGCCTGTGTTGGGACCACGCTCCGTCCTGTCTGTGCCTCTATCACGGCTGTTGCTATTAAAAGCCTGCTCAGAGGTCTCTTAGATGGGGCCCCTGATTCTGGTAGTGAAGAGTATAGAGCTATTCTGCGTTGTGAGGAATTTGTTGCATATGTTCTCTCTGCCTTGGATGATACCATTAGAATGTGTGGCGGGGCATCTGCCTTGTTGGTGGCGATACACCGCTTGGTCTGGCTGCACCAGTGAGCAGCTGACAATGCTGCCAAAAAGGCCCTCGCTGGGTTTCCCTTCAAGGGGCTGTGCCTCTTTGGTGAACGTCTGGACTTGTTTGCCAAAGGTGGCAAGTTACCTCAGCGTAGAAGGCAACCCCGGTCCTTTTGGGGTTCAGGTGCCTCTTCTCCTTCAGGGGCTCCAGAATTGGACGGGGAGCTTCCTTTGCTGGAGCCTGTGGAGATTTTTGGGGCGGGGCAGAGGACGTGGCTGACCTGGACCCCCCCTGGGGTCCCAAGACTAAGACCTCCCCCAAACCCCCTCAGGCATGAAGGGGGACCCTCGCCCATCCAGGTGGGGGGACAGCTTCGGCTCTTGGCTCACGTCTGGAGGCGTCGTGTCTCAGACCGGTGGATTCAGGAGGTAGTTTCCTCTGGTTACAAGATGGTTTGCAGCCTGGCCGCCCCCAAGATTCATCAAATCTCGTTAAGCTCAAAGCCCTTTGTCCGCTCGGTGTCTCTGGCTGTCCAAGGCCTTCTAGACCTAGGTGTCATCTGCCAGGTGCCCTTGAAGGAAAGGGACAAAGGCTATTATTCCAATCTTTTCATTGTGCCCAAAAAGATGGGTCCATCAGACCTATCCTGGATTTAAAGCTTAACAAGTTTGTCAGATTCAGACACTTTCGCATGGAGACTCTGCGCTCAGCTGTGACTTTCCTACGCCCAGGGGACTTCATGACCTCTGTAGACATCAAGGATGCTTATCTTCATGTTCCCATCTTTCCAGGTCATCGGAGGTTCCTCAGGTTCGCTCTGGAGGATCAGCACTACCAATTTGTGGCCTTTCCCTTCGGCCTCACCTCTTCCCCCAGGGTACTCACCAAGGTGCTGGCAGGTGTGATGGCCCTGCTGAGATCTCGGGGCATTCAAATTTTTCCCTACCTGGACGACATGCTTATTGCTTCTCAGTCCTTCCATCAGGCAGAGCTGGACACTCAGAGGGTGGTGTCCACACTGGAGTCATTCGGCTGGGTGAATCGCCCCAAATCCTCCGTCTCCTTCCATGGTGAAGTCTTTTCTGGGCATGATTCTGGATTCAGCTCAGGTCAAGATCTTTCTTCCTCAACAGAAGGTGGAGGTCTTTCAAGAGAGTTCAGCTCCTGCTGTCTTGTCCCCATCCATCCATCAGGCAGGGCATGCAGCTGGTGGGCCTGATGGTGTCCTGCTTCAAGGCGGTTCCATATGCTCAGTTCCACTTGAGGACTCTTCAGCTTCACCTCTTGTCAGGATGGGATTGGGACCCTGTGTCCCTGGATCAGGTGTTTGTCTTGTCCCCTCCCCTCAAGACCTTCCCCCAGCAGGTTTCCTTTCTGGTCCCCTGCTGGGAGACTGTCACCACAGATGCCAGTCTGACAGGTTGGGGGGGGGGGGGGGGATTTTGGAAGTCCCTGAAATTCCAGGGTCAGTGGGGCCATCAGGAGGCCCATGCCCCTATCAACATTATGGAATTGAGACCAATCTGGTTGGTTCTCGCCCGCTTAACCCCACACCTGAGGGATCGGGCTGACGGCGGTTACCTACATCAATCAGGGAGGGACCCAGAGCAAACGGGCCCTCAAGGAAGTGTCCCTGATACTGTCCTGGGCAGAGAATGTTCCCTGCATCTCAGCTGTGTACATCCCGGGGCTGGAGAATCTGGAGGCAGACTCTCTGAGCAGGGGGACCTCTCGTTTGGAAGAGTGGTCCCTCACAGCAGGGTGTTTCGCTCCCTGTGCCACCGCTGGGGTCAGCCGGATGTGGATCTATCTGCGTCCCGTCACAATCACAAGCTTCCAGTCTTTGTCTCTGTCCAGGATCCTCTGGCCTTGGCAATGTCTTGGATGAGGTTCCAGCTCCTGTATGCGTTTCCCCCGTTCCCACTGCTGGGCAGGGTGCTGCACAAGATAATTCAGGAAGGGGTGCCAACCATCCTGGTGGCCCCCTGTTGGCCAAGAAGAGTGTGGTTCGCAGACATCGTGCAGTTGGCGGTAGATCAATACGCCCTGCCACTGGTTCCAGATCTGCTCACTCATGGACACCTACGCCACCTCAATTTACAAACGCTGGCTTTGACGGCCTGGCTGTTGAAACCTCCATCTTGATGGAAAAAGGGCTGCCTGCCTCGGTTGTGAATACTATGATTAGGGCTAGGAAGAGGTCCCCTTCTTCCATCTATTACAGGATCTGGCGTACTTACATTGACTGGTGCGAGTCCCACACGCTTCTCTGTCGTGTATTTTCTATTCCTAGGATTCTGGATTTTCTCCAACATGGTTTGGATCTGGGTCTTCAGCTCAGTACTCTGAAAGGCCATGTGTCTGCTTTGGCTATTTTTTTTTCCAAAGATCCTTTGCTCAGCATCCCCTGGTCAAGACCTTTTTCCAGGGGGTTACTCACGTGCGTCCCCCACAAAAGCCTATGTTACCAGTCTGGGACTTGAACTTGGTCTTATCTGCCCTGCAGGGGTCTCCCTTTGAGCCCTTACAAGGGGCTCCTTTGTCCATTCTTACGCTTAAGGTGGTCTTTTTGGTAGCTATCACTTCTGTTAGGTGTGTTTCTGAGTTGGCGGCGCTTTCCATCAAGCCTCATTCTGAGACACCAGGACAAGCTGGTGTTTCGTTTTTAAGTCAGATTTTCTGCCTTTCATCTCAATCAGGACATTGTTTTGCCTTCTGTGTCCTAATCCTAGTAACCCTAAAAGGGTTTTGCATTCTTTGGACGTAGTCAGAACTCTGAAGTTCTATTTGGTGGCTACTGAACCCTTCAGGAAGACTGATGCTCTTTGTGCTTACGTCTGGACCTAAAAAGGTCTGGCTCCGGTTAAGTCCACTATCGGCAAGTGGATACGTTGGGGTGTGATACAGGCCTGCTCTGCTAGGGGGAAGGAGCCTCCCTTCCGCCTTATTCTCATTCTACCTCTGCTCACTTCTCTTGGGCTTTTCAGCACCAAGCTTCTGTTGAACAAGTTTGCAAGGCCGCTACTTGGTCTTCTGTTCATACCTTTCTAAGTTTTACAAGGTTGATGTTAGGGCCTCAGCTGATGTTGCTTTTGGCCGCAAGGTTCTGCAGGTGGCAGTGGTTTAAACTGTCTGCTGTTACTTTTGGGGATCCCACCCTACCTTACGGACACTGCTATTGGATGTCCCAAGTGTAAGGAATATCTTCTATTTAGAATACAATTCTGTGATTACTCACCTGTAGAATTGGTATTATATTTATACAGCACGTCCTGTTCCACCCCACCCGTGTTATCTTTACTTACCTCTTTATGGTGATTGTACGTATGTTCAAATTTTCATATAAGGGTTTTAGTTCTCCCGGTCTCTTGCTAACTGCTTTTCAATACTGGGGATTTTGTGGGAGGTCCCTGGTGTATATGTGGCCGGGAGGGGCCACTTTTCTGTCTCTGCAGTCCAGCGCCATCTACTGGAGTATATCCCCAAGTGTAAGGAATATCTTCTGGAACAGGACGTGCTGTATACATATAATACCAATTCTACAGGTGAGTAATCGCAGAATTGTATTCTTGCTTGCACCCCGCTTGAAGGGTGGGGGTTAGCAAGAGGTTTAAATGCAGACCGTGTGAGTTTGATGGAGGGAGGGTGCAAGTAGTTAAATTGAGAGCCCTATACTTTTTTTTTTTTTTTTTTTTTTTTTTTTTTTTTTTACTGGCTTTCCAGGTTCCTGGCACACAGTCACATGACCACAGCCTGGAGGCAGGGAAATCGGGTCCTGTTAGGAGCTAAGCAAGGCCTTGGCTGCAGACTGCGTTCAGCCACACATTACATCTTCCTGTGGTTGGGGGGGGGGGGGGGGGTCATTATGGTGCCATCAAAATACAGTTCTGTGAAACTCTCCTGTAGAATTGTTTGAGTATATCCAGTCCAGGTCGTCCCAGTGATGACATGTGGGTATTCCGCCCCCAGGGGGTGCCCAACTGCAAGATCAAAAGATGTAGCTCCTCTTGGCCCCCTATAAAGGCAAGTGTCCCTCTGATTCTCCAGTGGTTAAAAAGCAGTAACATAAAAGGACAGGCCGGGAGGCCAAGAAACCATGTTACTTACATAGCTTCAGCTTGTACGCTCTCTAACAAAACTTAAGGACTCAAGTCCAAGGATAAAAAACAGGCAAACAAGAGATGAAATGGTGGGGTGGGACAACCTGGACTGGATATTATCAAAAACAATTCTACAGGTAAGTTTCACAGAATTGTATTTTTCCCTATATCCAGTCCAGGTCGTCCCAATATCTTTACGAATGGGACAACCAAAAGCAGTGTCCATATAGGGCGGGATCCCCAGTGTGAACAGCATGTAGTTCATTTCACTACCGCCTGAAGCACCTTTTGGCCAAAAACGGCGTCAGCTGAGCCCTGACATCAACCTTGTAGAACTTGGTAAAGGTATGAACTGAAGACCAAGTGGCGGCCTTACAAACCTGTTCAACCGATGCCTGGTGCTGAAAAGCCCAAGAGGCACAAATAGCTCTAGTAGAATGAGCTGTGATCCGAAAAGGGGGTTCCTTCCCCTTGGCAGAATATGCTTGCCCCACCGCCTGTCTGATCCACTTACTGAGAGTGGACTTGGCTGGTGGCAAACCTTTCCTAGAGCCCTCTGATAGGGACAAAAGCGAATCCGATTTCCTGAAGGACTCAGTCGCAACCAGATAATACTTAATGGCTCTGACCACATCCAAGGCATGGAGGGTCCTTTCCTTAGAATTAGTCGGTGCTGGACACAAGGAAGGTAAGACAACTTCCTCATTAAGGTGAAAGAGAGAAATGACCTTAGGCAAAAAATCTGATTTAAAGCGAAAAACCACCTTATCCTTATGCCGCTCAAAATAGGGAGGCTTCATACAAAGCGCGGCCAGCTCTGATACGCAACGCACCAAGGTGATTGCTACCAAAAAGACCACTTTGAGTGTCAAAATAGGCAATGCAGCATCGCACAAGGGTTTGAAAGGAGGACCCTGAAGAGCAGATAGTACTAAATTCAAGTCCCACACCGGTAATACTGACTTAAGCGGTGGCTGCACATGGATGACTCCCTGGAAAATGGGCTTGATCAACCTATGGTTGGCAATGGATCTCTGGAAGAAGATGGCCAAGGCTGAGACCTGGCCTTTTAGTGTGCTCAGCTGAAGACTCAAGTTTAAGCCGTGTTGTAAAAACTCCAGAATCCTAGAAATAGCAAATCTGCAGCAAGGGAGACTCTTGGACTCGCACCAAGCAATATAGGCATGCCAAACTCTGTAGTATATCGTGGAGGCAGACTTCTTCCGTGCCTGAATCATGGTTATGTACAACTGTGGCCGACAGTTCTCCGTCAGGATTGAGGTTTCAATAGCCAGGCCGTCAAAGCCAGCGTCCGTAAATTGGGGTGCTGCAGCTACCCCTGTGTGAGGAGCCCTGGGTTGTCGGGCATGATGTAGCAATCTACTGACATCTGAACTATGCCCGCAAACCAACTCCTTCTCGGCCAGCGAGGAGCCACCAGGATAGTCGGTACCCCTTCCCGGGCTATCTTGCGCAACACTCTGCCCAAGAGCAGAAACGGAGGGAATGCGTAAAGGAACTTGAACTCCGTCCAGGGAATTGCCAGAGCGTCTGAGGCAATAACCAGAGGATCTCTTGAGGGAGACTAACCATGGGAGCATGTGATTGTGTCGCTCCTGCTCAGGGAGTCTACATCCCCGGGGTGGAAAATCAGGAGGCAGACTGCCGATATGCAGGAAACATTCTCCTCTGCCCAAGTCAGAATCCGGGTCACCTCCTTGAGGGCTCGCTTGCTAAGAGTCCCGCCCTGGTGATTGATTGAGCACCAACCGGATCGCTCTCAGCTCCCAACAGATTTATGGGTAAGCGGTTCTCCTGTGGGCCCCACTGACCCTGGATCTTCTAAGTCTGCCAAATGCCTCCCCAGCTGGTCAGACTGGCATCCGTGGTAACAATCTCCCAACGGGGAGTCAGAAAGGACTTTCCCACCAACCGCTTCAACCACCACGAGAGGGACTGTCTGCCAGGGGGGACAGCGAAAAATTCCTGTTCCCAATGATTCCTGCATCCGGTCCCAGCCGGTCAGCAGGTTCAATTGAAGAGGTCTCATGTGAAAATGGGCAAAGGGCACCGCCTCGAAGCATGACACCATGAGGCCCACCAAACTCATACCCAGACATATCGACGGTCATTGACAGGACAGCAAGGCCTGCACCTGCGTCTGCAGACTGACCTTTACCTGAGCGGTGTCGATCGTCATTCCCAGAAAGGATCTCGCTGTTGAGGGAGTGATAAAAGACTTTGGGTAATTGGCTAATCAATTAACTAATCAATTTAAGGTTACAACAGCCCAAACCTAAATGATCCCTCTTAATAAAAGGAAGGGGGGGGGGGGACCAGGAGGAACGACAACCCTCAACCACTAAGCCCACGACCTATGCAGGACCCATCAGACCTAAACGGTGATATGCATGGAAGCAACATAACATTCAGAAGGACTTATGACAGACAGGTCTTGATGCGATCAGGCAGCAGCACGAGCGGCTACAGGGACAGCGCAGCAAGCGCTTCTAGCTTGTTCCTTGAGGGGCGGGCAGTGTGGCGATGCACCGCCCATCACCGCAGCACGGCCATAATCCCCTCTCGGGCAGCAAGCGATGGCCGTCATCTGCACACGGGGCCGCTGCCATACTGAAAAGCCACGCGACACCCCCCCCCTCCCCCCCCCCCCCCCCCCCCCCCCCCCATCACAGCGTGACTGAGTCAAGATGGAGGGAGAGAAAGTCAATGCGAGGCCTGAGAGGAACCACGAGGGAGATAAGCATGACAAAAAAAAAACTCCATGGCAGTAGAGCCAGCGAGGAGCAGTTCAAGTAAAAAACAGAGCACATATAATAATGCTTGTGGGCAGGGAGGGTAATGCAGACAATATAAGCCAACAAGTGGTTCCCCTATGAGGCTCACCATAAGCCTTACAGTCACGATCCCGAAGCAGCCAGCGGCTGGGAGGCAGAAATGGGTTTGACTGGATCAGTCGAGCGCCCCTGGGGGTGGAATACCACCCACATGTCGGCACTGGGACGACCTGGACTGGATATAGGGAAAATGTTTTTTTAACTATAGCAGTAACTGCACACTCC
The DNA here is from genome assembly GCA_027917425.1 of Gastrophryne carolinensis. NCBI lineage: Eukaryota > Metazoa > Chordata > Amphibia > Anura > Microhylidae > Gastrophryne > Gastrophryne carolinensis. The sequence continues at coordinate 158,650 of JAQIHN010000134.1, forward strand.
ATAGCGCCCCCCCAATGGTAAACACAGCCCTGGGCGTAACACTTCGTCTTCCCCACAGACCCAATTGATCAATTGAAGTACAGGTAGGGGGAGTAGCTCTGGCTAGTTTTTAGCTTGCCATTACAGTATTTGCAAGGGCTAGCAGGTTCCAGTCTTTTTGCTAAGTCTGCTTTCAAACCTTTAGCATTGAAAGTCTAAAGGAGGCGACAGTGTAATCTGCTAAAGGGATTTGGAGGTGGCCATTGGTTGTGTGCTCCCCACTCCAATTAGAAAAAAATACTGCTGCCTTATGAGGTGCACTGTGGGGTTGGCTATGGCACACAAGCAGATGGGAAGATGCAGAAGGGTTAAGTTGCTGCTCATTGTTGGACATTTCCCATAACTTTTATGTAGACGGGCACCAAATTTGGATGCTTTGTGCCATCTTTGTGGCACTGTACAAATTATTTACAGACAGGGAAGAACCGTACATAGACTATTATAGATTTCGTTTTACGGTTCACAATGAAGATTCTGAATACAAGATACAAAAGGAGAGATGGCTCTGCCCTTGCGAGTTTACAATCTAAAGGATACGGGGCAGGGTCACAAACATTAAGCAATTCTCTAAAGCACACATGCCATAAAGCTCAAAGTGGACCAACACCCAGGATTTTGACTATCCTGGGTTTCGGTCCACTTCCCTGGGCACCCTGATGGGGGTTGCCCCGCTATGTGAAACCCCCCAGATTGCCCGGCTCAACTCGCCTCACCCCACTACTACGGCGCATGTGCAGCTGCTTGTCCATGGATGCCCCGCGGGGAGGGATTGGATCGGCCCAGGAATCTTAGATTCCTGGGCCGATCCTGCTGGGTGTTGGTCCACTTTAAGCCAGGTTGTATGCTTGTCTGGATAGCCAGGTTGTATGCTTGTCTGGATAAGTGGGTTTGGGGACTCTTGAAAGCTGGGATGGTGGGGGAGAGGTGTATTAAGAGAGGGGGGGGGGAGGACATTCTAGAGGATTGGAGTGGCACGTGAAGTCCTGGAGGTGAGCGTGAGGTTTTGATCAGGTTGGAGGATGACTTGGTTGATATGTAGGGGGAGAACCTGGTTGGAGAGCGCCTTGTAGGTTAGTTTTAAATAGGATTCACTGTGGGACTAGCAGAGGGGAGCAGAGCTCAATGAGCCATTTATATCCTTAGTCCAGAAATCTCTTGTTTCCAAACTTATTCTGGCATAGGCCTATAGTGTTTTTTGTTTCAAGCGATCGTCCTAAGTAGGTGGCCAGCTGGAGTACAACTCTAAAATGCTAAGGCTCTCTTTTGCTAACCCTAGAAGAATTGTCCTGCCTTTCTAGAATGTTTCCTTGCTATTGCATTGCATTTTATTGCAGCAAGGGGGTTTATTTGGACCTTGGAAGTGTGGTATAGGTGTAGTGAAGTCCTAAACATAGACTGTTCATGCACCAATGTAGCGACAGTTTTTGTCAAACAATAGGTGAAGTCGTGTGTGTGTGTGTTTTATTTTTTTTTTTTTTTTTTTCACAAGTTACAAAAGGTTCAGACGTCAAAGCTGGTGTCAACTCAGTTTGGAGCAGATGACTTGTTTTGCCCCCCCCCCCTCCTTCTGGGGTGCATCAAGACATTGTTCAAAACTGTGTCCCATGGGACTACCACAGGGTCATCCTCTCCACCCAAAGCTAGGTACAATACTTTGCATGGGGCCCCAGAAATAAGCCTGCCCCTGCCTGTACCAAAGTTGTATCTGGGGACCCTAATCAAAGACAAATGTTGTATAGCGATATACAATATTAAACGCATCTTGATGGGGATGTAGCTGTGGCCTGCTCTGCTCATGTACTGTGGGAGCCCGAGCAAACATAGGGTTTCTCAGAGGGGTATCCTGGCATAGGGAATTGTTTGGTAGTTGCTTGTATGTACGGCCAATTTCCACTCCCTGTGGCATCCCAAACTAGGATGCCCCACTGTGCAAAACACTATTTTAAAGTGGACCAACACCCAGGATTTTCACTATCCTGGGTTTTGGTCCACTTCTGCTTAGCACCCCCGATCGTTCTGCGTGAAACCCCCCAGAACGCCCAATAAAACTCGCCTCACCCCGCTCCTATGGCACATGCGTGGCCACTCGTCCAATCGGCACGCTCGGAGCCGCTGTGGTATGCGTGTCCAAGCGGCATCCAACCACAGCGGCCCTATAACGGGGAGAGAGAAGTGAGATGCCACGGCCCGCGCATGCGTCGTTGGACCGGGAGTAAGGTTAGAGGGCGTCCTGGGGCGTTTCACACACCAGGGCATCCTGATTTTGGATGCCCTGAAGGGAGGAATCGGATCTACCTGGAAATCTTAGATTCCAGGGCCTATCAAGGAGGGTGTTGGTCTACTTTAAGTGAGCCAAAACCCACATTTTTAACTAGCATCCCCTGAATTGCTCCCCCATGAAGAGTACCTTTTTGCCGATTTCCACTGCTCATGCTTCACTCGAATCTCAGATAATGTCGGCTGTGAAGCTCCGTCTTCATTCATTGCTGTTTATGTCATTGCCATGCCTATGAAATGACCGCCTGCCATCTTAGAGTTCCAGGAAAAATGTGAAAAGTGAAAATATCCTTTTTTAGTTCTGCACCCTAAGAAAGCATCAGCAGGGACTTTGGCCAAATGTATTTTGCAAGTTCAGAAGTGAGCAGGTATGTAACCAGTAGCCGGCTCTGCACCATTCAGCTCGCTAGCGGCTGTGATGTCGCAGCATCTTGCATAACTGAATGAAACGGATTCTGCAACAGCTGGTTCATGTAAGTGTGCAGTGGCTTCCTATCACCTGCACACTCTGCATTGTGTTAAACAGAACCCCCTTGCTCACTGCAGTTTTTTTTTTTATTTTTTTATTTAAACAAAGTTGCCATTGATCTGACCTTGCTTCTGGGGGGCCCTGGCAGGTGGGGGCCCCATGCATTTGAGTGGTCATTAAGCACACCACTGGGTAAAATGCCTTGCCCAACGCTGAATTCCTAGGAGAATGCCCTCAGACTGTTTTTGTTACAAAAGTCTATATTTACCACCTTGTTCCCTGTTTTCCAGATTTACACTTGACACCTACATTAATGCCCAACTCTATACTCTTTAAAGTGGACCAAAACCCAGGATTTTGACTTTCTTGGGTTTTGTTCCTTTCCCACGGGTACCCAGACCGGGGGTACCCACTGTGCGACACCCCCCAGATCGGAGCCGCTGACGTCACGCCGTCTAAGCCAGCGGCTCCTAGGGCACTAGGGGCCGCATATCCGCTTCCCACGGCCGTTCACAAATGCTTGGCACGGGCACGCACCCTCCTAGAGGGATAGTGGGTCTGCGGCATGCGCCCTTGGACCACCAAGCAAGGTAAATGAACGGGGCAACCTGGGGGGTTTCACACAGCGGTAACCGATTGAGCTGGGTTTTGGTCCACTTTAATGCACTGGTCCTCATCCTTTATTCCTTATCAAACCCTTCCATCTTGTGACCTAAACAAGCAATTGTGATAAAGTACAGTTAACCAAAACCTATTTAAAGTGGACTGAAACCTGGGATGCCAGCTGTGTGAAACTGCCCAGGGAAAGCCAGTATACTCTCCTTGCTGGTGATCCCACAGAGCATGCGCTGGGGTATAATTGGCATTGTATGCCATGCATAATCTACAGAAACAGTCTTAACATGGGAATGGCCAGCATTCATATCAGCTGCTCCCCTTATTCTGTGCATGCCCATGGCAGTGATTTAGATAGGCCTGGCATGGGAGTACATCAGCTGGAGGCGTGCCACCACAGCCCACACATGTGCTGTGGGATTGCCAATTGGTGAGTGTACAGTGCAAGCTGGGGCATTTCAAAGTGGGGCATCCCTAATCTGCCCCAGGATGAGACGGGGATAGGAATAGATTATTGCATGGCAAAGCCTTCAAAGTCTAAGTTTATGTAATTTTTCCTATAACTAGTTACTGACTACTTAAGTCTTATACAGTGTTTAAAGTTGGGGATTAGACCCCCCCCCCACCCCCACAATGGCTAAAGTGAGAAGTCTGTGTGATTGCCTTTAGGATGCCGTGAGCAAGTATGACGAGGTGCTGCACAACCTGGAATTTGCCAAGGAGCTGCAGAAGACCTTTGCTGCACTCAACCAAGACGTAAGCCTTTGCTCAATGTATAGGCGGTAGCTCTGCTATCGAACACGTGGTTCATTCTGGTCTAAATCTGGGTATAGACATGAAGGCCTTGATTTCAATAAGTTGAGAAAATTCTTATGGCAGTAAAATTCAATTCATGAGTAAAAAGCCTGAGAATTTCATTGTTGCTGAATCACCAGCTAGGAAAACAAGTCAATGGCACTGTTTTACTAAGAAAAGTCGAACGGTTTACACTGTAGAAAAGCTGTCATTGACTTTCATTTTTCTTTTTATCTGGTGATTCAGTAAGTGACATTCTCAGGCTTTTTTCTCATGAATTGAATTTAACACTGAATTTATTTCAACTCTTATTGAATCGAGGCCGAAGTCTGTTCATGTGATCAATGCATTTCTCAACATTAGAACAGATATTGATCATCCTATTCTCCTCAACATTAGAACAGATATTGGTCATCCTATTCTCAACATTAGAACAGATATTGGTCATCCTATTAACTCCCTGTGCGTCCTTCAGACAACAGGCCCATCCATAATATTATAGATGATAGTGTCTGCCCCTCCATATGTGAGGCGTTGTGCCCTAAGGCATACCAGGCTGGGGATGTGAGGCAGACATCCCTATCAATGGCAGTGGTTGAGCGGCAGCCTGTGGGTCTTGGGTCAGGGGGTCAGGGTGGCTGTTAGTGCTGGGCCCCATGCTGGAGTCTTGGCTTTCCTGCCCTGATGGTTTCTCTGCCCCAAAACATGATATAAAGGTTACATACAGGCAGACATGGGTGTTGCTGGGTATACGGGGGTTTGATATTAATTGTAATTGTAGAATACATAAATTCAATATACATAACATTTATATTAACAGTCCTTGACACAAGGGGAAGAGTTTTGTCCCCCCCCCCAACTGCAGATGCCCCTGTTCCTAGGTTGGCAATTGGTGCAAACCATGTTTCTCTAGATAAATTTTATCATGATCACATTTAATTTTCCAGCTGATCAAGGCCCAAAAGAAATCCATTCGGCGACAGACTGTCCAGAGTGTTGAAGCTGAGAAGAAGCGCCTGCGTACAGTATTGCAGGTCCAGTACTTGCTGCAGTGCTTCGCTCAGGACCACGTCCAGAAGGACTTCAGGGATGGGTTAAATGGAGCCATGTACATCACCTCCAAGGAACTGGATTGCATGTCCAAATTTGCCAAGCTGATTTGTCACAAGAGATTCAAACACATGAGGTGAGGCCTGGGTAACCAATACATAGTATGATCTGTTAACTATGTAACGGGCACCTGGATCAGTTTATGCCTTAGGGGAAGCTGGGAAGCAACCCTCAGACAGGGTTCCCTCTGCTAGGGGGAAGGGCAGGCGGAGTACTTGCTCAGTTGTGGTAAGCCAATAGTGCCCCTGGTGACTTCAGGTCCACTCAATGGTCGAAAAACGGCTGCAGTCAATATTCCACCGAACGGTATTTTATTCAAACGGGTAGGGCTGATTCCTGTGACTGGTCCCCCACCTACAGCAACCTCCTGGATTAGGTTTTCACCCTCTCAATGGCTATACGTGCTCAACATAGAATTTTGTCTATTCTAAGCATACAGCACGTCCTGCTCCAGTAGTAGTAATAACGTGGGTAATCCTCCGCCTCCGGCGCCGTGCACTGCAAACATGTAGAAAACAAGCTCCTCCCGGCCCTACATATACCGAGGGACCTCCCACAAATCCCCAGATTTCTCTGCAGTGCTGGAACTGCGAATGCATGAAGTATCACGCTCTCACAGGCGAGCGGGGCTTGACAGCCCGAGGCCCTGCGGGACTATTTCCACCCGTCCTCCTTGTGAATTAATGCCTCCCAGCCTGGGCTGCGTGGGTCGGGTGAAGGTAGGCAGCACCTAGTGTGCTTACGGAGCTGGTCTCCACCGTAATCCCCCTCCATAGGGTAGGCGGTTAAGGCGAATGGTGAGCCTTCAGTGGATGCCCCTCCCGCACCAGTGCCCCCATGTCCCATCTAACGGTGAGCCCTCTATTCGGGTCACCTTCCTCCCAAGATTCCCCCGTTAGGGGGGGAAAAAGGGGGGGGGGGTTGTGTGTTTGATGGCCTACTCCTTGCCCTAATTACACTTTAGACGCTTTACCGCTACCGGGTGTCAGAGCGCGTTTCACTTTTTTATTTTTCTACTGACCGCAGCGTTTTACTGTGCTCTAGGCGCATACGGCAGCACTGTTTGGGGAAGCTATGGCGTTTTTCAAATCTCCTTACTCACACTGTCAGACTTCTTCTCTGAAGTGATGCTGACGTATGTACATTCTCTTCTGATTGGCTGCGCGCCTTCTAGCTTTGTGCTCTCCGGGGGGGAGGCGTGGTTCGGTCTGGCGCGTTCCGTGTCATTGCCCGCTCTGGCCCGCCCTTCGAGGTTCGCTGTGCGCCATTTTCTTCTCGCATGCGTGTGGTGAAGACGGTCCTCCCCTCGCAGACCTGTAAGTGCCCTCATGGGCGATCTTTTCCCTAGCTTGCTTCTTCGCGCTCGGCTCTGACATCCCTGTTCCCCTTGTCTTTCAGACAGCGGTCCTCGGTGGCTTCCCCTGGCCCGACGTAGTGCCCGGTCCAGGCCATTTTTCAGAATTTACTCACTCCCCAGCGGGTTATTGGGGCATCCAGGGTTGCTTAAAGAGTCAATCTCTACTGGCATATCGAATTTAATAATCACCATATGGAGGCATCCCAGAACATCGCGAACGGGGTCCCCCTGGGACAGCCCGTCAGTGTGCAGCTTGTGGGGTTTCACCTAGCAGCGGTGACAATGCACGGGTCTGCATACCTTGTGCTCAACAGGCGCTAGCTGGTCTCCCCACCTCTTCCGAGGCTGGGCCTGCACCTCGCCTTACTTCCCCTACTCCCCCAAGCTTGAGCCTAACTAGTGGGGATTCTCGCGCTGATTTGGCCTCTAGATTGGCTAGTGTGGAAAGCTTCATCGCTGGCTCCTAGTCGCGCAAGGCTACTGCCAAGAGGCGCCATTTGAATCCTGAGGCTACTATTCTCCCTGTAGAATCTGATGATTTACTACTTTCATATGCTCAGTCCCCATCAGAGGAAGGGGATCTGCTCTTTGACTCAGGATCCTACAAGGACGAGTCCAGGAGTCAGGAGTCTGGTTCTGATCTTTGGTCCCAGGACGACATTGACAGACTGCTGTCTCAGATCTTTGTTATCCCTCTCTCCCCCTCCTGCGGTCCCTCGGCAAAGGGGCGATCTGTTTCATACCGCTAGGGTGCGGTTGGTGTTTCCCGAACAAACTCACTTTAATAACCTAGTGCTGAAAGAATGGGAACATCCCAGCAAACTCCAGGGGGTTCCTAAAGCTGTGGATAAGTATCCATTTCCTGCCGATCTGGTTAAGTGTTGGACATGGACAGCCTCAGAATCGGGGCATCGACCTCGGGTGGCGAACACCTCTATTATGCACTCCCCTGACACTACTACGCTGCGGGATTTAGAGGATCGGCGAGTTGATCAATTGGCATGTCATGCCTTTGCATTTGGGGGAGCGTCGCTCTGCCCGGTGCGCCTTAGCCATCACGGTGGTGGCGCTCAGGACGGTGGTTAAGACTGCCCTGGAAGGGGCGGATGACTTGCCCTCTGAGGCTGCCAACGCTCTGGCCACCTGTGAGACCTTTGTGAATTATATCCTGTCTGCATCGGACGATGCTATTAAGCTGAGCGCTAGATCTTCTGCTCTGGTGGTAGCCATACGCCGCTCGATCTGCCAGTGGGCTGCTGACAATGTCGCCAAGAAGGCCCTTACGGGACTTCGATTTAAAGGACTGCGCCTGTTTGGAGAAAGATTAGATATCTTTGCCAAGGGTGGCAAGCTGCCCCAGCGCAAGCGTCGGATTCGGCCCTTTCGTGGTCCAAGCTCCCATTCTACCCCCTACCGTGGGACCAAGCAGGGTAGAGGGGTGTCATTCTCTGGGTCTCGCGCAAAACCCTGGAACAAGAACAGAGGATGCCGTCCTGGCTCCTCCTGGGGGCCCAAGCCCAAAGCCCCCCCCCAAGCATGAAGGGGCGCCCTCGCCCGTCAGGGTGGGGGGACGTCTCCAGCACTTCGAGCATGTCTGGAGACTCCTTGTCCCAGACCGGTGGATTCAGGAGGTAGTCTCCTCTGGTTACAAGATAGACTTTGCGGTGCTGCCCCCTACCAGGTCCGTTGGGTCTCGGATCCCACAGGATCCTGCCTCAGCTCGAGTCTTGATGCTGGCTGTGCAGGACCTTCTGGAGCTCGGGGTCATCTGCGAGGTCCCCTTAAGAGACAGGCATGGGGTTTTACTCCAACCTGTTCACGGTGCCCAAAAAGGACGGGTCAGTCAGACCCATTCTGGATTTGAAAATCCTAAACAAGTTTGTCAGAAGCAGGCATTTTCGCATGGAAACTCTTGCGCTCGGCCATTGCCTCGCTGCGTCCAGGGGACTTCATGACATCTGTGGACATCAAGGACGCTTACCTGCACATTCCGGTGTTCTCAGGGCACCAAAGGTTCCTCAGATTTGCGCTGTTGGATCAGCATTATCAGTTCGTGGCCCTGCCATTCGGCCTTACGTTGGCTCCCAGGGTCTTCACCAAGGTGCTGGCAGGGGTGATGTCTCAAGACTAAAGGGCATACGCATGTTGCCCTACCTGGACGATATACTCATCACCTCTCGGTCTCTGCAGCAGGCAGAGCAGGACTCGGTTGGTGGTGTCCACGCTGGAGTCCTTCGGCTGGGTGATCAATTACCCAAAGTACTCTCTGTCCCTCTCCTCAGTGACCCCGTTTCTGGGGATGATTCTGGATTCAGTTCAGTCAAGGATATTCCTTCCTCCACAGAAGGTGGAAGCTCTGACAACGCAGGCGAGGTCCCTGCTCTCGAGCCCTCATCCCTCCATCAGGCAGGGAATGCAGTTGGTGGGCTCGATGGTGGCAAGCTTCAAGGTGGTGCCCTTTGCCCAGTTTCATCTGAGAACTCTGCAGCTTCACCTTCTTCTGTCAGTATGGAACAAGGACCCAGCATCTTTGGACGACAGCTGGGTGATTCCCCCCTCGGTCAGACAATCCCTTGCGTGGTGGTTGGACCACAGGAACTTGACAAGGGGCACATCCTTCCTGGCTCCCTCTTGGGAGATGGTCACAACGGATGCCAGTCTTTCGGGCTGGGGGGGATTCTGGAAGTCCCTGCGCTTCCAGGGGAGGTGGGGCCCTCAGGAGGCCCATCTTCCTATCAATGTCCTGGAACTCAGGGCGGTCCGATTGGTGCTGGAACGACTGACCCAGCACCTGCAAGGTCTGGCGGTTCAGGTACGCTCAGGCAACAGGACGGCTGTGGCCTACATCAATCATCAGGGAGGAACCCGGAGCAAGGGTGCTCTCCAGGAGGTGTCCCTGATTCTAACTTGGGCAGAGACCAATGTACAATGCATATCGGCTGTCTACATTCCGGGGACGGAGAATCTGCTAGTAGATGCTCTGAGCAGGGGGTCGTCCCGTCAGGGGGAATGGTCCCTCTGCAACAGGGTATTTGTCACTGTGTCACCGATGGGGTGTGCCAGACGTGGATCTCTTTGCATCACGTCACAATCACAAGCTACCAAGCTTTGTATCCCTGTCTCAGGATCCTCTGGCTCTGGCCACGGATGCCCTGTCAATGTCTTGGAAGGAGTTCCGTCTCCTGTATGTGTTTCCACCAATTCCCCTTCTGGGCAGAGTGCTGCGCAAGATCGCTCTGGAAGGGGTACCCGCGATTCTAGTGGCCCCAAGGTGGCCAAGAAGAGTGTGGTTCGCAGACGTGGTTCAAATGGCAGATCAGTACGCTCTGCCAAGGTTGCCAGACCTTTTGACTCAAGGGTCTCTACGCCATCCCAATTTACTAACTCTGGCTTTGACAGCTTGGCTATTGAAACCTCCATCTTGATGAAGGGCTTGTCTGCATCTGTTGTGGCTACTATGGTGCAAGCCAGGAAGAAGACCTTTGCTGCCATCAGAGTATGGCGTGCTTACATTGACTGGTGTGAATCTAGGTCCCTTCCCTGCCGGGAATTCTTAGTATCCAGGGTGCTGGAGTTTACAACATGGTCTAGACTTAGGTCTTAAGCTTAGTACCTTGAAGGGCCAGGTGTCAGCCCTGTCTATCTTCTTTCAGAAGACCTTTGCCCAGCACTCTTATCAAGACCTTCTTTCAGGGGGTCACTCATGTGCGCCCTCCTCGGAAACCTATGGTTCCTGTTTGGGATCTGAACTTGGTGTGGTCGGCCCTGCAGGGGGCTCCCTTTGAGCCTATCCATGAGGCTGCTCTAGCTGTGCTCCCGCTCAAGGTTGTCTTCCTGGTAGCCATCACTTCGGTCAGACGTGTGTCTGAGTTGGCTGCTTTGTCTATTCAGCCTCCCTACTTGAGAGACACCGGGATAAGGTGGTGTTTCGCTTCAAGCCAGACTTCCTGCCTAAGGTTGTCTGCATTTTCATTTGAATCAAGATATTGTACTTCCTTCCTTGTGCCCTAATCCTAGTAACCCTAAGGAAAGGGTTTTGCATTCCCTGGATGTGGTAAGGTGTCAAGTCTTACCTGGTTACCACTCAGGCCTTTAGAAAGACGGATACTCTCTTCGATGTGCCTCATGGACCTAGGAAGGGTTTGGCTCCCGCCAAGTCTACCATCAGTAAATGGATTCGTCAGGCTGTTGTTCAAGCCTATACTGCTAAGGGGAAGACTCCACCCCCCCCCCTTCTTACTGCTCATTCTACTAGAGCTGTTGGGGCTTCTTGGGCTTTTCAGCACCAGGCCTCTGTGGAGCAAGTTTGCAAGGCCGCTACTTGGTCTTCTGTACATACCTTTACAAAGCTTTACAAGGTTGATGTTCGGGCCTCAGCTGATGCTGTGTTTGGCCGCAAGGTTCTGCAGGCAGCAGTAGTTTAGACTGCTTGCTGTTGCCTTCTGTTGGGGATCCCACCCTTCTTTATGGACACTGCTATTGGATGTCCCACATGTTACTACTACTAGAGCTGTATGCTTAGAATAATACAACTCTGAAGTACAACTCTGTGAAGTACTCACCTGTAGAGTTGGTATTATACGCATACAGCACGTCCTGCTCCACCCCACCCTGTTTTCACCTTGTTCTGGATCCCCTTTTGGTGATTGTTATCTTTGATATTTTTGCCAGTTTTGGGTGGTTGTTTCTCCTGGCCTCTTTCTCACTGCTTTTCAACTCTACAGGTGAGTACTTCAGAGTTGTATTTTTTAAGGGGGGGGGGGGGGTAGTTCACCAGCCCGACAACAAAGGTCATCAAGGTGGGCAGTCTAATATGCCTTGCACAACAAACCCTGACAACACTCCTGGTCTTTCAGACTACCCAAGCCTTTTTATAGGCTCTGAAACCAATTGGCAGGCTCTAACTTGTTTACCAGTGTGCACCTCCTTTATGGGATTAAGACCAGCATGACCAGAGTCTCGTGGAGCTAGAGTGCTGAGTGAAGCTGTGGAAATATACCTGCTGAAATGTGCTGCCATCTGTGATGGAATGCGCTGCTATGCTTAATTGAAGGCCTTACTATAGTCACAGTAGTTTTACTATGAGAAGTGTTATTCCTGGAGACCAGAAACTAGGAGTAAGTGTACCTCACCAATCTGAGTCTTCCTTCCATAGGTCCATGAACCCCCTTGCTCCTCAGAGCCTCTGCCACAGGCCAAAGTCCCGCTGCAAATGTATAATGGGAGACCCCCCCCCCCCCCAATGTTAGATCTATTCATATTATCAGCCTTCTAGTTTAAAGCATAATGGTTGAATCACCACCCAATGGTTGAATCACCACCCATCTTACCTGCAGAAGCTTATCACTTGTTTTACCCAGGCTAGCCACTTCCTCTCCCTAAAGAGGAAACCTAAACTGACAAGAGTATTAAAGCCCCACCCCTCCCCCCTCAGTGATTTTGGGTTTCCTCCCAGGAAACATGTGATGGAGTATGTTTGTGAATTGAGGGTGGGGCCAGATTCCTCTGGTACCCAGGTGTTCCCCCCTATTTTTTAAGTGCCTCAGCTAGGTCGGGTACATGCTGTAGGTTTTCTGTACCCCTATTGGGGGGGGGGGGGGGGGGGGGGAGAACATTGTGGGCACTTTCTAACTTTTTTGCATTTTCCCCCCACCATATCCAGTGTAGGTGCTAGCCAGGTGCCAGGCTCCCTACACAAGAGTGCCAAGGTATGTTCCCGGGCAGGGGACATTCGACAATAGGTGCTGCTGCGGAACATGGGTTCCAACAACTGGAACAATTGGTTATGTACACGTTGTCTCCAGGATGTGGTTATTCCTAATCTTAATTCACTAATTTCAGGTTTTTTGGAGTGCCTGAAAGGGGGAATGGGTAAAACATTTGCTTTAAATCCAAACAGGATCAGTTTTTGCCTGCTTTCCGGGCTCACTCCAGCTTAACTAGAGTTCAGTGGGGTTGCCCAGGTCAGGGGTCTGGAAGCAAGCAGGTCCTCCAGGAAGAGCCCAGGTTTTCCTCCCAGGGCTAGAGCATCGGATAAAGAGTTGGCTTCTTCAGACGAATCTATTCAGCTAAGATGGAGACAGCTGGCAGTTCTAGTTTCAGGTTTGTGGTCTCATACATGCTATCTATACCACGCTAAAGATTGAAACCGCCCAACTTATGTTTAATAAAGGATTTCTTATATCGGGCCTTTCAGGATTTCTTATATCGGGGCTTTCATGATCCTAAAACGCCTAGGTTTTTCTGCCAATGACTCTCAAAGAGATGGTTTCAAGGAACCCAGGTTCTCCCCAAAATCATTAACGCAGGTTCTACTTTGAGAGTCTTAGCCCAAGGCACTATGTCTACTTCTCAGTGGATGCTCCCTTAGCCCCAGGTCTCTAAAAGGTCTGACCTGTCCTTTGAAGACATGGGGTCTTTAAAAGACTTTCCTGTGCTTCAGGAAAAAGGAAAGCTTTCCATTTAAAAGGGCACCAGTGCCCCCTTCAGAGGGTAGATTACAAGAAACCAAGGATAGAGTTGACTAAAGAGTTCAGGCCTTTTGAATGAGAGATCCAAAGGCCTGAAATCAGAAAGCCTTGGCAGACCTCCAGGTGCAGGGTGTAAACAACTATAAAAACATCAATAAAAATATCAATTAATATAACAATAACTGCTCACTGTAGGTTCTAGGTTGTGAGTGACGAAAAGAATCACCCCAATTGTGTATAAAAATTATATTGTGCAGACTTATGACACAGGACAGCGATACATATAAAAATACTATGATATATAAAATTAACACATTAATCCCTAGACAGTATAGGTATCACGGGGACTAAACAATTATACAAAACAATTCCTAAAATGTACTATTACTATTTACAATTGCCAACTAGGCCTAAAATTACTGGCTCATGGTCACCAACTCAGGGCCCTCCTCATCTCTCAACTGTCCAAATATTACTCCAAATCTTTCTAGGACACCTCACTTCCACAGCTAACCACACATCTAATCACAAAAGGATTTAAATTACATAGACTCCTTTTATACACCCAAATCTATTGTGTCCACCCAACTGCAGCCAAGATGTCTGGGTTGATATAAAGTTAGCATCTAAGAACCTCAATTACCATCCTAGCTAGGGCAGCTACTTGGAGACCTAGTTTAGACATTTAAAACTTGTATCTCTAATAATTTCCTATTGCATGGCACAGCCTGCTTCCAGAAGTCCTTACGTATAGGTTATTCCGCCACAGGGTGGCGCAGTGTACTGCAGAGTTGTGGCTCCTCCCGGGACCATATAAACAGAATCGCCATAGACTTATCCAGTGTTCTCTCTGCAGTGATTTCTGCGAAGATAGAAGATGGCTCTCTATATTGCGCAGGTGAGCGGGGCAACCAAGCCTGCGGCCCTGTATGGCTATTTCCACCTGTTTCCGGACCCTCTATGCCTCCCAGCCTCGGCTGATGGATCGGGTGAAGGTAGAGGAGCACTAGGGTCAAGTGCTCAAGGAGCACCGCTCCAAGCCGCAGACCCTGTACCACAAAGAGTAGCCGGCCATAGGCTTTATGGTGAACCTGCTAGGGATGCGGAGTTCCTGCCCTAGCTTCTGAGGGGTTGAGTGTTTTTTTGGGGACTGTTTACTTGTTTTGGCGTTTTTGGGGTCCCCCATCCCTGGCCTGGGCTCTCGCCGCTACTCGCTCGTCTTCCCCTCTCCCTCCCCGTCGTGTGCTGGGGGGAGGGGGGGGGAGGGCGGCTGTTTTTAGCAGCGAGGGTGTTTTTGCTGTGTCTTAAATCTGTCTTACTGTGTTTAACTTTTTCGCTGCTTTGTACTACGCTCCGCGGCGGGCGGCACTATATCTGTGAGACTTTTTTCTACTGTGACACCGGCGCGGTCATGTGAGCGCAGTTTTTGCGCTCTTCGGGGGGGCGGGGCCGGAGGATGACGCGTATCGCGGCGTCCTCCCACGGCCTGCCCCTCAAGGTTCCTCTGCCGGCGCCATTTTGATTCTGCTGCGTGTCTGGGGCCCTTCATCCCGGAGCTGCGGCAGTGATCCCGGTCTGTCGCTTCCTCATGTGGTCTGGCGGCTGGTGCCCTTGCCCTGCTTGGTCTGTGAGTCCCCTTCAGGGGTTTATTCTAAGCATACAGCACGTCCTGCTCCAGAGATAATTCCTTACGTTTGGGTTATACATCCACAAGATGGCGCTGGACTGCCGAAACAGCAAAAAAAGGGGCTCTTACCGGCCCCTTATATTCCAGGGACTTCCCACAAAATCCCCAGTTCTTCCCTGCAGTCGGCGCTGCGATGGCAAGATGATGACTCTCTACTCGCAGGTGAGCGGGGCTATTAGCCTGCGGCCCTGTAGGACTATTCCCACCTGTTCCTCTTTTATTCTTCCTCCCAGCTTTGGCTGCACTGGTCAGGTGATGGTAAGCAGCACCGTTGTCTGGTGCTTAAGGAGCGCTGCTCCGACCGCAATCCCCCACCAAAGGGTAGGCGGTATAGGCCCATGGTGAGCCTTATGGGATGCCCCTCCCACACTATTGCCCCTCGCCCCTGTCCTTCGGTGGGCTCCTGTTTGAGCATGAGATTATTAAAGTGACTGACCCTAAGAGTGGGAGCATCCAAGCAGGCTCCCTGGGGTGCCTAAGAGGTACCCCTTTCCTGCTGGAGTGGTTAAGCGTTGGTCGTCCCCTCCCGAAGTGGACGCACCAATTCTGGGGTTGTCCAACTCTTCTGTCATGCATTCCCCTGACTCTACTACACTGAGGGATGGTGAGGACCAGCGCATTGATCAGCTGGCTTTGCCTGTGTGGGGTCCGTGCTGCGTCCGGTTTGTGCCTCTGCCATTACAGCTGTGGCTATTAGGACTCTGCTCAAGGTATTTTAGATGGGGCTCCTGATGATGCGGCTAGTGAAGAGTATAGAGCCCTTCTGCGTTGAATTTGGGGATTGCCTGGACCTGTTTGTCTTTTGCGCTGGGGTAACTTGCCTCCCTTAGCAGTCTCGGCCCTTTCGGGTTCAGGTTCCTTTCTTCCCTCCTGCCGTGGCCCCAGAATGGGAAGGGGAGCTTCATTTGCAGGGGCCCGGGGAGATTTCTGGGGCAGGGGCAGAGGACGTGGCTGCCCTGGATCCTCCTGGGCTTCCAAATCTAAGTCTTCCCCCAAGCCCTCTCAGGCATGAAGGGGCGCCCTCACCCATCCGGGTGGCAGGACAGCTTCGACTCTGGAGGCGTTATGTCTCAGACCGGTGTGTTCAGGAGGTAGTGTCCTCTGGTTACAAGAGTTTGCAGCCTTGCCGCCCCCAAGATTCATCAGATCCCGGATGCCTCAAGACGCCCTGTCGGCTCAGGGCCTGTTGCTTGCTGTGCAGAATCTACTGGAGCTGGGGGTCATCTGCCAAGTGCCCTTAACCCTTTAAGTGCTAGCCTACCTGGAGTTTTTGTTGCCAGACCATTTTGCACTATTTTGCACTCCCATGTTAAAATGTGATTTTTTTGAAGGGATTTCCCAGGAAAATTATATATTTTTTCAGAATAGTCTGGGCTTTAACATAAAATGTCTTGTTTGTCATTTTTAGTTGTATTCTCAATATTTTTGGGTGAAATATGTGAAAAAAAATTAAATCTTTTAATTTGTAGTGTTTTTTTTTTTTTTTTTGTAATACAAAATGTAAGTGTCAAAAAAATCTTATTGCGTGAGAAATCCCAATTTCTCCCAGTTACAGCAGTACCACATATGTATAGGTAGACACCCTTTACTGCCCAGGAGACCCCCCCCCCCCCCAACTGAAACGGAGCTTTAGGGGATTTTCAGATAAAATACAAATGCGCTATGCGCACCTTGCGTATCCTGGATCCAGACCCATCCTGGACTTAAAGCTTCTCAACAAGTTTGTCAGATCCAGGTGTTTTCGCATGGAGACTCTGCGCTTAGCTGTAAGCTCACTACACCCAGGGGGCTTCATGACCTCCTGTGGACTTCAAGGATGCTTACCTCTATGTTCCAGTCTTTCCAGGCCATCAGACTCCTCAGGTTCGCCCTGGAGGATCAGCATTACCAGTTTGTGGCATTGCCCTTCAGTCTTCTGCTCCCAGGGTATTCACCAAGGTGCTGGCGGGCGTTATGGCTCTGCTGAGAGCTCAGGGCATTCGCATTCTTCCCTATTTGGACAACATTCTCATCACTTCTCCGTCCTTCCAACAGGCAGAGCTGGATACTCAGAGGGTGGTGTCCACTCTGGAGTCATTCGGCTGGGTGATAAACCACTCCAAATCTTCCCTGTCTCCCTCTTTTGTTACCTTTTCTGGGTATGAATCTGGATACAGCTCGGGCCAGGATCTTTCTTCCTCTGCTCCTTCTGTCCTGCCCTTATCCTTCCCTTAGGCAGGGAATGCAGCTGGTGGGCCTGATGGTGTCCTGCTTCAAGGCGGTTCCTTATGCTCAGTTTCACGTGAGGCCTCTTCAACTCCACCTCTTGTCTGTATGGAGCAGGGACCCTGTGTCCCTGGATCAGGCTTTGGTTCTGTCCCCCCTAGCCAGGCAGTCCCTCTTGTGGTGCCTGGACTCAAGGAACCTGTTGGTGGGCAGATCCTTTCTGGCCCCTTGCTAGGAGACGGTCACCACAGATGCCAGTCTGTCAGGTTGGGGGAGCTTCTGGAGATCCCTATCATTCCAGGGGCAGTGGGGCCCTCAGGAGGCCCACACCCCTATCAACGTTCTGGAACAATCAGGTTGGTTCTAGCCTGCTTGACCCCGCACCTTCGGGGTCGGGCTGTTCAGGTACGCTCGGACAACCAGACGGCGGTTGCCTACATCAATCATCAGGGAGGGACCCAGAGCAAGGGGGCCCTCAAGGAAGTGTCTCTGATCCTGTCCTGGGCAGAGGACAATGTTCCCTGCATCTCAGCTCCGTCTCGGCTGGGGGAATGGTCCCTCAGCAACAAGATTACGTCCCATACGTAAGGACTTCTTGAAGCAGGCCGTGCCACGAAATAGGAAAGACAATTCTGTGAGTACTCGCCTGTAGAATTGCTTTACTATGCATGGCACGGCCTGCTTCACCCCACCTTATCGTTCTTCTTGGTTGCCTCTTTATGGTGATTGTTCCAAGTTAGTTGGTTTGTTACCTTTTTTACCTTTTTTATCTCCCGGTTTCTTGAATAACTGCTTGTCAACACTGGATAAGTCTATGGTGATTCTGTTTTTATATGGTACCGGGAGGAGCCATAACTCTTCTGCAGTACACTACCTTGTGGCGGAATAACCCATATGTAAGGACTTCTGGAAGCAGGCTGTGCCATGCATAGTAAAAGCAATTCTACAGATGAGTACTCACAGAATTGTCTTTTTATATTTCATGGGAATTCTCTTACAAGGGGAATGGGGACTCCTCCCATTTTTTTTTTTTTTTTTTTTTTTTTTTTTCCCCTGCCTGGGAGATTTACGAAAAACACCTTTTATTTTATGAACCATTCAGGAGGGTTATTCACTAGAATTTTCTCAGTGGCCCAGGACCATTCAGGTTCACAATCCCACTAGAAGGCAAGGTGAAGCATTGGCAATTACTGGCTCTGCCATTTGGCCTTTCTTTGGGACTCCGAATCTTTACAAAGATATGATCAGAATTGATGGCTCACCTGAGACTTCCATTAGGTGAACATCATGGCCTATTTGGACAACCTGCTTCTTTTTGCAAGGGACAGGTTCTCCCTTCTAGGAGCCTTGCAGAAGACTTTACTTTTTCTCCAAGGGTTAGATTGATTTCAGGGCTGAGGCAGACTTTTCCAAATTCAATATCCAGATACCTTGGATGCAAGATAAATACCCTGACCCAGCATATCCTTCCATATTCCAAAATGGAAAAGATGGCGGAGTACATGAAATAAATACTATTCGGGCAGTCAATCTGAGGCAGATTCTGGCCATTCTCGGTTTGACCTCCTTACCAGCAGTTCCCTGAGCCCAGCTCCATTCTCATCCCTTGAAGGCCGTCTTTCTGGATGCATGGGACAAGAATCAAGCCTCCTGGATCGTTTACTTGCCTTACCACAGCATGTAGGAGAGAGCCTGGTATGGTGAACCTTGTCGGAATGTGGCAGACGGGAAGCCTTGGCACCATATAGAACCCCCTAGTAGTAATGACACACAAGTTCCTTTGGCTGGGGAGATCCTTGCCAGGGGCAATACTTTCAGGGGCTGTGGACAAGAGCCATGGTCCAGAAGTCGTCCAGCTTCAGGGAACTTTTAGCTGTAAAAAGTTGAGGGAACTAGAGTTGGAACTAAAGGGCAGAGATAGTCTTATGTTCAGACAAAGTAACAGTAGTTGCCTTTCTAATCCACCAGGGAGGAACAAGATCTCTGGAACGTTCCAGATTGACCAAATCCCTGTTGAAGAGCCTGGGGGAAAATGTCGGGTCCATCCAGGAGATCTATATAAAAGGGAACTTAAATGTAGACAGACCATTGAACAGAGTAAGAATAGACCAGGGAGAATGGGTGCTACATCAGCAGGTGTTTGCCCAGATAGTGACTCGGTGGGGGCAGCCAACTGGAATACCAAGTGCCGGAAGTATTCTCCCTCAGGAGGGATCTGGTAGAATAATCAGACCCGAAGGGAAAGACGGGTAAGTAACATCCGTGCAACTAAGCCAGAGGGGCGGTGCTTTAATACTGTCACTTTCTTTTCCTAAACAAGAAACAAACTAAGTTGCTATCCCTCCTGGAGGACTATTGGAAATACGGTTATCAGTAAGACCGGGGTTTACTTTTAAATCTGTTGCTTGTTTTGTGCTTTTGTTCGATCTTGCAGAAGTACCACAAACGTGACTGATTTCTTAAAGGAAATGCACACTTTCATGGGCTTTTTTCCTAATACCTCAGACCAGAAATGCCAACACACAAGATGAACCTCTTACTTCCCTTTGCCATGCTGCACATCCCTGCCTCCAGTTTGGAGCGCTCTATTGACTTCAGTAGGCACCTCTGTACACCAGGAACTTTGTGTATGAAGACATTCACTGAAGTCAGTAGGAGCACTCCTAAACTGACGCCACCCAGTGTGGCGGGTTTCAGGTAAGTGAGTCATCTTGTGACACAACTGGTCTTGGGTCTTAGTGGACTAAAACCCTCCTGCGACCATTTTTCACTTGATGAATACAATTACTATAACTAATTTTTCTCCTTAGCTTGGAAGATGAGATGGATCAGACGTCAATTTACCTATGGAATCTGCTAGAAGGCAATGAGAAAACTGTGGCTATGACAAACTGTAAGTGGACCATAATGTGTCAAACTAACTTCCATTGGCTGGACTCTGCCACACTACCTGCGAGGGGGGGGGGGGGGGGAGATTCTGCCATACCGTCTATAATTGAGGGAATTGGTGGGGGCTGTGTGGAATTATCTGGTTTCCAGTAGGCCCCAGATGGTGTGAGTACTGGGTATAATGGAGCGATTTCTGGCCCAGGAGAGGAAAGGGTCATGGCTGGAGACATGGGAACAGTTAATGGGGGTGCGGCTAGAATACAGGCAGGAAAGAGCCAAGGGGTTAGATGAAACTCAGGACCCACAGTCCGCAATGTTCCTCTTCATTTAGTTGAGTGCTGCTGCTACACTGCCAATTTTGATCCATAACATTACACTGCCGACAGATGGACCTTGCACACTTATCTCGGAGCGGGCTCTGTGATAAACCGCTCTGTCCCGTTATCATGCAACATTACAGTCGTCCTTAGGTTATGGCCTGATGCTTTAGCATGGCTATCGGCCAACTTTGCTTTTCTCTCTCTAATTCTCTGCCACTGATCCATTCTCATGTAATACATAGCTTGTAATTCTTAACATGTTATTCCTTACATAAAACTGAGTCTATTGCAGTTCTCTCCCCCGCATAGTTATATACTCCTTTTTCGAAATAGACTAACAAAAGACATGTGAGTTACACGCACAGGGACTTTAAATTGCTGATATCCTGAAATCTGTCTTGGTCTGTGCTGCAGCCATTGTTTCCATGGCCATTAAAAGGTTGAGGCGTCTCGTGGATATCGGCAAATCTCACAAGCGAGCGGAGGAGTATAGGGAGCTATTAGCTTGTGCGGACTTCCTTGCTTTTGTTATATCGGCTATGGACACCGTCTGTTTTGGTGGTAGGGCTCCGGCTGCCATGGTCGCACTGCGTTGCTCTATCTGGTTACGACAGTGGGCAGCGGATGCTGCCGCCAAAAAAGCTCACAGGTATTCCCTTCCTGAGACTTTGGCTGTTCGGAGAACGGTTGGACCTCCTGGCTAAGGACGGGAGACTTCCTCAGCGTCGGAGGCAGGTGCGTCCCTTTCGGGGCTCTTCTTCCTTTCGTCCCTCTCTGGGAGGACAAGGATCTTCCTTTTCTGGTGGCCGCAGAGACTCATGGGGGCGAGGTAGAGCCCGAGGTCGACCCGGCCTTGCCTGGGGATCCAAGCCTAAGTCCCCTTCCAAGACCCCTCAGACATGAGGGGACGCCCTCACCCAGCTGGGTGGGGGGACGGCTTTGGCTCTTTGCTCACGTCTGGAGGCAACACATCTTGGACCGGTGGATTCAGGAGGTGGTGTCCTCCGGATACAAGATAGAGCTGGCAGCTTGGCTGCCCCAAGATTCATTCGGTCCCAGATCTCCCAAGATCCTGTGACGGCGCAGGGCCTGAGGTTGGCCGTACAACATCTTCTATCATCGGGAGTGGTTTGTCCTGTGCCTCTGCTAGAACAGGATCGGGGGTTCTGCTCCAACCTGTTCACGGTGCCCAAGGACGGCTCCCTGAGACCCATCCTGGATCTAAAGGGTCTCAACAGATTTGTCAGGTTCAAACCCTTTCGCATGGAGAGCTTACGGTCTGCGGTGAGCTCACTTCAGCCAGGCGATTTCATGACCACTGTGGACATCAAGGATGCCTATCTGCATGTTCCTGTCTTCTGGGACACCAGAGGTTCGCTCTGGGGGATCAACACTACCAGTTTGTGGCCTTGCCGTTCGGCATCACCTCGGTCCCCCGGGTGTTCACCAAGGTGCTGGCGGGTGTCATGGCCCTTCTCAGGAGCCAGGGCATTTGCGTTCTTCCTTACTTGGATGACCTGTTGATTGCTGCTCCATCTTTGCATCAGGCAGAGAGGGATACTCGGAAAGTAGTGTCCACCCTCGAGTCCTTCGGTTGGGTGGAGGACCTTCAGTTTCAGGTGCAGGCCTTATCGTGCCCTCCTCCCTCCATCCGTCTGGGGATGCAGTTGGGGGGTCTCATGGTGTCTTGCTTTGAGGCAGTGCCTTTCGCTCAGTTCCACATGAGACCTCTTCAGTTGAATCTTTTGACCGTCTGGGATCTGAGTCAGGAGTCCTTGGGGCAGGAATTCGCTCTGGCCCGACAGTCCCTCTCGTGGTGGTTGGACACGAGAAATCTCCTAGCAGGCAGGTCCTTTCTGCCTCCGTGCTGGGAGATTGTCACCACGGACGCCAGTCTGACCAGTTGGGGAGGGCTTTGGCAATCGCTGAAGTTCAGGGACAATGGGGCCCTCAGGAGGCCCACGCACCCATCAACCTCCTGGAGCTGAGAGCGATCAGGCTGGTTCTCTTTCAGTTGACTCCCCATCTACAGGGTCGTGCGGTCCAGGTCCGCTCGGACAACCAAACTGCTGTTGCTTACATCAATCACCAGGGCGGGACTCGGAGCAAACAAGCTCTCAGGGAAGTGTCCCTGATTTTGTCATGGGCAGAGAAAGTTCCCTGCATCTCTGCGGTTTACATCCCTGGGGTGGAGAACCAGGAGGCAGATGCTCTGAGCAGGGTGACTGCTCGGCTGGGGGAGTGGTCTCGACAGCGAGATCTCTCATGCCCTGTCGCCACTGGGGTCAGCCGGACGTGGATCTGTTTGCGTCCCGTCACAATTGCAAGCTTCCAAGATTGGTCTCCCTGTCAAGCGATCCTCTAGCTTTCGCCATGGACGCACTAGCAATTCCCTGGATGGAGTTGACTGCTTTATGCGTTTCCTCAATTTCCTCTGCTGGGTTGTGTGCTGCGAAAGATAGCCCAGGAAGGGGTACCGACCATCCTGGTGGCTCCCCGTTGGCCAAGGAGGGTATGGTTCGCGGACGTCGTTCAGATGGCGGATCAATTCATCATGCCCGAAAATCCAAAGCTCCTCACTCGGACAGCTGCGCCATCCCAATTTACAAACGCTGGCTTTGACGGCTTAGCCGCTGAAACCTCCATCCTGATGGAAAAGGGGATTGCCGGCTTCGGTCGTCAGTACTATGATCCAGGCTCGAAAGAGAGCATCTTCTATGATTTATTATAGGGTCTGGCATGCTTACATTGCTTGGTGTGAGTCTAAGGCTTTCCCTTGTCACACTGTCTCCCTTTCCAGGATTCTGGATTTTTTCAACACGGTTTAGGGTCAGGTCTACAACTGAGTACCCTCAAGGGACAAGTTTCTGCCTTGGCAATTTTTTTCCAATGATCTTTCGCTAATCATAGGCTTGTCAAAACCTTTTTCCAGGGAGTCGCTCATGTACGTCCACCGCGTAAGCCTCTGCTACCGGTGTGGGATTTGAACTTGGTGCTTTCTGCTCTTCAGGGTCCCCCTTTCGAGCCCCTGGTGCGATGCTGCTCTTTCTATTCTATTAAGGTGACCTTTTTGGTTGCAATCACTTTGGTGTGTCGCGTCTATGAGCTGGCGGCGCTTTCCATGAAACCTCCTCCTTATTTTGAGCGGCATCAGGATAAGGTGGTGGTCTGTCTTTACCCGGAATTCTTGCCCAAGGTATCTACCTTTCATCTCAATGAGGACATTGTCTTACCTTCCTATTGTCCTGCCCCTGCTAATTCCAAGGAACGGAACCTTCATTCTGTGGATGTGGTCAGGGCACTCAAGTATTTGGTCGCCACTGAGTCATTTCGGAAGTCTGATTCTTTTTGTTCTTTTCGGACCTAGGAAGGGCTTGCCTCCAGCCAAATCCACTATCAGTAAGTGGATTAGACAGGCGGTGGTGCAGGCGTACTCGGCCAAGGAGAAAGAACCCCCTTTCCGTGTTACAGCTCACTCCACTAGGGCTATTGGTGCCTCTTGGGCTTTCCAGCACCAGGCTTCAGTTGAACAGGTTTGTAAGGCCGCTACTTGGTCTTCGGTTCATACTTTTTCCAAGTTTTACAAAGTTGATGTTAGGGCCATTGCCCTCTGGGGATCCCACCCTTCTTTTTTTGGACACTTCTGTTGGGTGTCCCACATGTAGAGAATTGAAATGAAGCAAGCCGTGCTGTACACCTGGAAAAATATATAATTCTGTGATTACTCCCCTGTAGAATTGTTTATGGTGTACAGCATGGCTTGCTTCATCCCACCCTTGTTATCGTTCTCTTTTGCCTTGTTATGGTGATTTTTGTTGAGTTACTTTAGTGGGTTGTTTTACTATTGCCTTCCGGCTTCTTGCATTACTGCTTTCAAACACTGGGGTCTTCTGGGTAATTCTGGCCCTTTTTTATGGGCCGGGAGGGGCCCCAAGTCTTCTGCAGTCAATTGCGCCATCTGTGGCGGATTACCCACATGTTAAGAATTGAAATGAAGCAAGCCGTGCTGTACACCGTAAAAACAATTCTACAGGTGAGTAATCACAGAATTGTGTTTTTTTGTCTTTTAGTTGCCTATTCCTTTCTGAATGGGAAACAATCTGCTTCTAAAGCCACTATAGCTATGGAATATACAGGCCGGATCCTGGGCCTACACTTGTGTGGATGTTTCGGCTCATTCCATAGCGGTCTCCACTTCCTGGGGTGAAAGATCAGAAGCTTTCATAGAAGAATCTTGCTGAGCTACTGCTAGGTCTACTCCCCACAACTTCCTAACACTACAGTTTGAAAACTTTTATCAGACAAATAAGCCATTGGTAGTAATGTAATGCAGGTGGTATCCCATCCTTTAGGATCTTAGTTTCTTGATTATCCTCTTACCGTAAGTTTATTTCTACAAGTACTTCAGGACGCCCCCCCCCCCCTTAAGGTTTTCTTTGATCATTTTTTTTTTCTTGCCCAATACTGAGGAGTGAGGGGCTTCTAAACCTCCTCTAGGAGGAGGAGCCTCTCTGTGGCTATCCTGAAGGACTTGTGGAAATGCCCTAACCGTAAGTCTAACAGGGATTTTTTTGATAGAATTTTGTGTGTAGACTTGCATCTAATTTATATTGAGACAATCTGACACCTTTTCTCCTGTCTGGTTTGGCTTCAAATGGGTGGTTTCATTTGGGGTTTATTGCCTAAGGACTTATGACCACATCCATCTGAGATGGATTCCTCTGGTAGGTTTTAGTCATAAAACTGAGCGATCAAATCTAATAACAGGCCAGTGTGACTCTACTGCATTCTAACAGCCATAAAATTATCAACATACCTATCCCCCCCCCCCCCCCCCCCCACCTGACCTACGTGTTACTTTTTACATTTGCTTCAAAAAAAAAAAAAAATTTAGAAAGGGGGTGTTATACCTCATTTAATGGATTTGCTGCAGAGTGTTGTGTGCAGCTGAGTCAAATCCAGAGACATTTGTGGTGTAACAGGGACTGGCTTTACTGGAAAATGATTTTAGTAACAACACTTCACATGGTGGATAACCTAGACAGAAAAAAGTCATGGAGCTTAATGTACAAAAAAACATGTAGCAGAGAATGTACAGCAGACTACAGATATATGTAATAACACCATCTGTCATAAATGTAAACTGCATTAGCCTAGCAACATAGATGCAGATCAGACACGCTGTAGCACCATATCTCCAACTGGATTAGTGCAACAAGACCCCTTGGACAATCTCAAACATGCTGGGATAATGGCTAGGGACTCGTAGCAACAGACAGACTTATCATTCAGATAGGTGAGCCTATGAGATCAGCCAGAATTCACTCACCTTTTCCCCTGGCTGCAGCTGTATCCCTGGCTTCCCTGTAGCTGAGGCGCACCCTTGTGTCCAGCCATTCAGACTGGGGGCAGGAGCTTACCCCACATTGTAGCAAGGCCAGCCTCTACACAGGATCTTGGATTGGATGAGTGCATGCGCCATGGTATGGGGGAAGCTGAGATTTTGGGCGAGTGTTTCACAGTGAGGGATTCCTAATCAGATGTCCCAGGACAAGAATCGAAACCCGGGCTAATGAAAAATCCTGGTATTGGTCCACTTCAGGGAAACCTGCAATTTCTGAAGTTTGCCCTGGATAATATACCTGGTCATCTAGAAAGTGGTGTTTGGTCAACATGTAGCTATGCCGTCACCACCTCAATCTGGCTTTTTTTGTTGGAAAACTTTTTTTTTTTTTTAGATAAAAGCTTGAAAGAGCTTATTGGCCGAATGTTGGACTGTGGCTACTTTGAAAGTGTCCCTGATCCTCCTCCAAAGGAGCCAGAGATTCTACCCCAAGAGCTACCAAAGGTGGCGACCAGCAACGTGGGAAAAACTGAACTGGTTAGAGAGCAAGGTATGTTTGATTTTGTCCATTGTGTGGTGTTTTTGTTTAATAAACCTAAGCAGGAACACTGTCCTCTCCTGAAGTTTGCCTGAAGCAGGGAAAAATACCATTTTGTGAATACTCACCTTGTAAAATGGGTATTATGAGTATGTCACACACCCCGCTTCAAGAATCCATAACATGTGGGTAATATCGTCCTGAAGAGGGCGTTCCTGCAGAGATGATAGCAAAAAGCCCCTCCCTGATCCATAAATACCTGGGACCTCCCACTCACTACCCAGTATACAGAAGCAGTAAGGTAAGGGACCAGGAAGAGGCAAATATAAACAACAACCACGCAAAGTTCGCAATAAAGAGGATCCTGAATACAAAAGGGCGGGTTGAAGCGGGGTGTGTGACATACTCATAATACCCATTTTACAAGGTGAGTATTCACAAAATGGTATTATTCTTAGTATGTCACACACCCCGCTTCAAGAATCCATAACATGTGGGACATCCAACAGCAGTGTCCATAACAAGGGCGGGGATCCAAAACTAGGCAACAATGCACCACTTTAAACCACTACAGCTTGCAAAACTTTGCGGCCAAAAACAGCATCCGCTGAAGCCCGAACATCAACCTTGTAAAACTTGGAAAAGGTGTGAACAGAAGACCAAGTAGCGGCCTTACAAACTTGCTCAACAGAAGCCTGGTGCTGAAAAGCCCAGGACGCACCAACTGCACGAGTAGAATGAGCAGTAACACGAAAAGGGGGACTCCTCCCCTTGGCAGAATAGGCCCCAATGATGGCCTGACGAATCCATTTACTAATGGAAGATTTGGCAGGAGCCAAACCTTTCCTAGGCCCGCAGGGCACCACAAAGAAAGCATCAGTCTTACGAAAGGAAGACGTAACCTCCAGATAATGTTCCACAACACAAACTACATCCAAGGAATGCAATGCCCTTTCCTTGTCGTCGCTGGGATTTGGGCATAGAGAAGGCAACACAATGTCCTGATTCAGATGAAACTCCGAGACCACTTTAGGAAGAAAACCCTGCTTGAAACGAAAGACAACCTTGTCCTGATGTTTCTCGAAGTACGGAGCTGTAATGGATAAAGCTGCCAACTCAGAAACACGCCTAACCGAAGTGATAGCCACCAAAAAGGCCACCTTTTGCGTAAGAGAAGACAAAGCTATCTCATTCAAGGGCTCAAACGGAGGGCCCTGGAGAGCAGAAAGAACCAGGTTCAAATCCCAAACTGGAACAAAAGGCTTCCTAGGAGGCCGAACATGTGTAACACCTTGGAAAAAGGTCTTGACTAAGGGATGAAGTGCAAAAGACCTTTGGAAGAACACCGCCAGGGCAGAAACCTGCCCTTTCAAAGTACTAAGCTGGAGCCCCAGATCTAGACCATGTTGGAGAAACTCCAAAATTCTAGGAATGGAGAACTCTCGACGAGAGACCTACTTTCACACCAATCAATATAGGTCCTCCAAGTCCTGTAGTAAATAGAAGAGGAAGAGCGCTTTCTGGCACAGATAAGAGTCTGAATCACCGCGTCAGAAAGACCTTCTTCCTTCAAGATGGCGGTTTCAGCAGCCATGCCGTCAAAGCCAGCGATGGTAAATTGGGATAGCGCAGCCGACCCTGGGTGAGCAGGTCCGGCAGCAGAGGCAGGGCGAACTGATCCTCTGCCAGTCTTACGAGGTCTGCGAACCAAACTCGCCTTGGCCACCTTGGGGCCACCAGAATCGCCGACGCACCATCCAAGGCCAGTTTGCGCAGCACTCTGGCTAGCATTGGGAACGGAGGAAACAGGTAAAGGAACCCCAGATCCCTCCAGTTTAGAGACATGGCATCCACTGTCAGAGCCAGAGGATCCTGCGAGAGAGACACAAAGACTGGAAGCTTGTGATTGTGACGAGAAGCAAAGAGGTCCACCGCTGGGACCCCCCACCTGAGACATATCGAACGAAACACCTTGGGACTGAGAGACCACTCCCCCTGACGAGAGGAGGCCCTGCTCAGCAAGTCCGCCTCCGTGTTCTCCACTCCCGGAATGTAGACTGCTGAGATACACGGGACGTGGGTCTCTGCCCAGTCCAGAATCAAAGACACTTCCCTGAGGGTACTCCTGCTGCGAGTCCCTCCTTGGTGATTGATGTAAGCAACCGCCGTTCTGTTGTCCGACCGGACCTGAACTGGCAGGCCTCTCAACTGATGAGTCAAGTGAAACAGAACCAACCTGATGGCTCTCAACTCCAGAACATTGATGGGCTCGTGAGCCTCCCGCGGGCCCCACAGACCCTGAAACTGGAGGTCCTTCCAAACACCCCCCCAACCTGACAGACTGGCATCCGTGGTAACTGTTTCCCAACGCGGAGCCAGAAAAGATCTGCCCTTCAACAGATTGACCGACCCCAACCACCATTGCAGGGATCGACGAACTCGGGGAGTCATCAGGAAGGACTGATCCAACGATAGAGGAGACTTGTCCCAAACCTTCAACAGATGAAGCTGAAGCGTCCTTGTGTGAAACTGCGCAAAGGGAACTGCCTCGAAGGAGGCCACCATTAACCCCACCAGCCTCATCCCTAACCGGATGATCGGATGAGGGGTTGACAAGAGAAGCCGAACTAACTCCTGAATCAAAAGAATCTTGGCCTGGGGTAGAAACACCCTGGCCTGTGAAGTGTCCAGAGACATTCCCAGAAAGGTCAGAATTCTGGACGGGGAAAGAGAAGACTTGGGGTGGTTGATCACCCAACCGAACCTCTCCAGAGTGGACACCACCGCTCTGGTGTCCAACTCCGCTTGGTTGAAGGAAGAGGCCATGATCAGTAGATCGTCCAAATAGGGCACGATGCGGATACCCTGACCTCTGAGCAGAGCCATCACCCCCGCTAGCACCTTGGTGAACACCCGAGGAGCTGAGGTGAGACCGAAAGGAAGTGCCACAAACTGAAAGTGCCGATCCTCCACCACGAACCTGAGAAACCTCTGGTGTGCAGGAAAAACCGGAACGTGTAGATAAGCATCCTTGATGTCTATGGACGTCAGAAAGTCTCCCTGACGAAGAGAGTGAATGGCCGAACGCAGCGTTTCCATGCGGAATTTCCTCGGCCGGATGAACCGGTTGAGAAACTTCAGATCCAAGATGGGTCGGACCAACCCATCCTTCTTGGGAACCGTGAACAGATTGGAATAAAAGCCCCTGCCCCGATCTGAAGGGGGCACTGGGCAAATGACAGCCATGTCCAGAAGATTCTCCACTGCCACCAGGAGCCCCTGCGCCGCTAGAGGCTCCGACGGCATGCGAGACCTGACAAATCTGGAAGGGGGGCGGAGCTCGAACTCCAGCTTGTAGCCGGAAGACACCACTTCCCGGATCCATCTGTCCGAGACCTCTTGATCCCAGATCTGAGAGAAGTGCTGCAGCCGTCCCCCCACCCGCATGGGTGAGGGCGCCCCCTCATTGCTGAGCCGGCTTAGCAGCCGGTTTGGGCTTAGAGCCCCAACTGTATCCAGAACGGGCACGTCCTCTGCCCCTGTTTCCGAAATCTCCTCTGGAAGAGGGAAATGCAGAACCCCTGCCAGATCTGGCCCCCCGAAAGGAGGGGTTAAAGGCAGGCGCCCCCCGAAAGGGGCGGCGTTGTTTCTTACGTTGAGGTAACCTACCACCCTTGGTGACAGAGTCCAATGTCTCTCCAAAGAGCCGTAGACCAACAAAGGGTAAAGCCGTCAGTGATTTTTTGGACATAAAATCGGCCGCCCACTGGCGCAGCCACACCGACCGCGGCCTGGATTCCTCAAACAATTCACCTTTCTGCTGTGACGCCTCCTCGGGAGGGGAAATATTCAGAACTTCCAGCATGAGAGACAGAGCGTGAGGAGAGTCCAAGGATCTCCCTAAATCAGAAAGCTCGGCATCGGCGCCAGCAGACTGCTCATCATCCGAAAATTCTGAACCCTCATCAACTTCCCCCTCCTCTAGCTGGGGATAATCAGACCAATCCAGATTATCCCTGTCATCAAGATCATCCACCGGCGGAGCCGGCGACAAATGCTTTCTCTTAGACGGAGCCTTACGGGCGACCGAGCTAGAGAGCATTTTCTCAAGGCTAGCCAATCTGGCACACATCTCGGATTGCAGATCCCTGCCCATGACCACGTCACACGGGGCACGAGTCAAGGCGGGAGGGGGAGTTGAGGTGGCCGGCTGTGCTGACCCCGACGCTTGGGGTTCGGACTGCCGCGTAATAGTTTGCTGTGCACATGGTATACACAGTAACACCTCATCCCCAGTAATGGAAATCCCACACAACATACACTTTTTGGGATGCCCCGAAGGGGTCCCAGTATCCGGGGATGCCTCCATAAGGTGAATTTTGAGTGGTCGCTATGACCCAGGGAATTACGCCAGTTAGGCAACCCGGGATGCCCCTTTAATGTCCCGAGTGGGAGGATTTGTGATGCTAAAATGGACCCAGGGACCCAGGATCAGGAGAGACCTTCCAATACTACAGAAGATCCTCCTGGATAACTTTCACCTAAAAGACAGAGAGAGACCCATAAGGCCCTACAATAAAACTTAACAGATAAAGAAATAAATGAGGCCCACAGGGCCACTCAGACGCTGCGGTGAACGATCCGCCTCAGAACAATTGTGTGGCGATCTCTGAGGTGAAGTGAAGAGAAGAAGCACGGCCGTGCCAGGGGCGTGGTCTGCGCAGCCCGCGCAAAGCTGATCTGTGCCCCCTTCTGCCTAGTAACAGGGAGCTGCCTAGTGACAGGGAGCTCAGCTCCGCAGCGGCGCCAGTACAGAGGAGGGCGGAGCCGTGGCGACGCGCCAAAAGCCCGGCTCCGCACCCCCTTCCAGTGTGAATGAAGCGTGAGGGAAGAAGTCCCTCACGCACCGGCCCAGAGACCGGCGCCGCCGACAACCGCGGCGCCGGCTGCATGACAACGGGTGCATCCGCTATCACTAGCGGAGCACCCGCCCCGCTCGCTGCGGCGAGGAGTGAAGGAGAGAACGGGGGCTGGTCGCGGCAGAGCGCCGAGTGCCAGCCCCGCCCCCCCAACGCGCGTGAGGTGAAAAATCACCTCACAGAATGAAAAACCCCGGCACCCGGCTGCAATGACAGCCGCGGTGCTGGGACATAGTAACAAGAGAAAAACACATTGAGGGACTACTCTAGATACACACATCAATAAAGAGACAGTAATAAAGAGTGAATAAGCTAACCCCTATGAGAGGAACCCCCAGCCCCCATAATTGGTAAAGGGAAGGGCCCCCCCCAGGGGAAAGGTCAAGGGACGGGGCATCCCAAACCGGGATCACCTACCCGGTATGACCGCCTACCCTCTCTCTTTTAGGGTCTCACGGTGGAGCTCTGCTCCTCAGCACCAGAGGTGCCAATGTACCCTCGCTCGGGCCAGCAGCCAAGACTGTGGAGGCATGTAATATGAGGTAAATTTTTGGGACAAAAGGGGTCCGAGCGGAAATAAACAACATAAGAGGCTGGGAGTTACCCCGGCTACCTGAAATCCCCCTGTGCAAGGAGGAGCCATCATCTTCTGACTTGCTCGCCGTCTGCAGAGATGGAAAACTGGGTAGTGAGTGGGAGGTCCCAGGTATTTATGGATCAGGGAGGGGCTTTCTTTTGCTATCATCTCTGCAGGAACGCCCTCTTCAGGACGATATTACCCACATGTTATGGATTCTTGAAGCGGGGTGTGTGACATACTAAGAATAAACTGGATTTGGACTATCACAGGTTTTGTACCTGGCTCATTTGTTCTGTGTAACCCCCCTGATCATGCATAAAAACTTGCCTTTGTCTGGTCCTATGGTGCATGCATGGGCTTTTGTCAATCTACAATTTGCCATGCTCGTTCTGTTGTGTGCATCCTGGTCCCTTTCGCTGCATCACTGCAATACCTAGAGCGTTGGTGCATGCCAGGAATTTCTAAATGGCTGGTGCAGGCACACCCCACAGCTAGAGGGGAGCATCGTGGTGGCAGTGCAATTCAACTTTTCTTGCCTTACTGAATATATGCCGTGGCAATGAAATGCCAGTTTTTGGGAGACAGGAGCAGGGAAGCATCCGTGATTGGGAGGCCCCAGACAGGAGGGACAAAACCCAAATTGGTGTTTTATATATTTTTTTTTTTTTCTCTCCGATACATGTCTGAACAGTTGTGACCCAGACACCTTTCCTCATATTTATACTATTTGATTTGGGTGGTGGCAATGTGTGTGCACATTGACCAGTCTTACTAGCCTCTGTGGGGTGAAATTGCCCTGTTTAAACATAGATTTCAAAGGGAGTGAACACTACTGATGAGTCGAAGCATTCGTCACAGCCCCTCTTGCTGTCTGATGCTTTTTAGGAGATTTTTATTAAGTGCTAATTGTAAAAACATAAGTTTGCCAGCAAAGGATTCCTCCTAGTGTGCTGCTAAACAAAGCTTTTGCTGTGGCAATTTAGCCTATTACCTGTGGTCCAGCCCCTGGGTTCTTTCTTTTGACCACCTTTTATTCAGCACTGAAAGGTGGACAGGCAGGGAAAGACAAGCAAGCAGGGCAGCTATCCTCCCCTGCACACAAGTTTTGATGTGTCCCATACAGTCTAGCATTGAGAGGTGGTCCCATCGCCACCCCTATTGCATTAAAGTGGTCATAATTAAAATCAAGGGCTGGGCTAAAGCTTTATTCCGCAGCACACCAGGATGAATCCTGAGCATGGCAGGTAAGCAAACAAATTGATTGACAAGTGTAAAATCAAACAAACAAATCCTTAACGTGTAATGTTGCTGTGACACTTTTTTCTTTCTCTAGAGTCATTTGTGGAATATATGAAATCTGACCTCCGGGAGGTAAGTATTTTTGAATGCTATAAAAACCTGTTGGGCATAACCTCTTGCTTGAGTTTAAACTTTGTTCTATCTAGCTTCCTATTAGGCCCAATCTACTAAAGAATGATTTGGCCACCAAACCTGCAGAGGTTCAGAAGCTGGGGGAATGCAGATATATTAAACCGGAAGCCATAAAGTCCTGGCCGCCAGCTGTGAAGGTGGAGGAGCCGAAGAGGTGGCAGCCTTGTCCTCTGATGGCTCCGCTGAGCAAGCAGTGGGAAGCTGTGAAGAGTACCCCTCAACCTGCACCTGCTCTTCAACCTGCACCTGCTCTTCAGAAGAAGTGTGAGCCCATACCTTTACTACCTCTAAAGAAACGTGAGCCCATGCAAGTTCTGAAGAAATGCGAGCCAGAACCTTTAAAGAAATGTGAGCCCACGCAAGTTCTGAAGAAAACTGATGCAGAGCCACCAAAGGAGGTAAGGCTGCAGCAAAAACCAGCTTCGGCAAATGCCAGTTAGTGAAAATCTATCCACACACTGAAGTCCATGGTGTGTATTCTCACCTACCACTTACCTGGCTTGTGGATGTGAGCGTTATGGAAGCTGGTAGGACTCCATGTAGTAATGTAGAGACCCCATAAAGGCAGTAGATGGTAGGGTGTAGTTTTTAGCCAGTTGACTAGGGGCGGAGGGTGGAGGGATCTATATGGGTTCCCTGTGAGGCAGAGGCAGTTGGTGTTACAGCCAGGTTGGGGAAGGTCTTAAAGCAGGAGCCATGGGCTGGAGAGAGTGAGTGGTAGTCTAGGCCAGGGGTACCCAACCCTGTCCTCAAGGCCCACCAACAGGCCAGGTTTTGCAGATCTCCACACAGATGCACAGGTGCATTCCACACTGGCGCAGTAGGTAACTAATCTTGTCATGTTTGGGTTTTCTCATGCTCTTCTAGGACACCATCTTGTCTTTGGAATGTGAACCTAGAGTTTTTCTTATTCTTTGGGACGATAAGCCCAGAGGTGAAAGCCTCTCCCCACTTCCCTTTCTACTGATCCATCACAAAAACATAGCAGTTTTCCCCTCACACAATCACTCTAGCAGCTGGCTATTTAGTGTGTATTTATATAACCTAATTTGTTTCTGAGGCATTTATCGGTTTGGTGTGGACTGCTGCTATAAGGAGATAGCTGGCTATGTGGAGGCTCCACCAAACATGAGCTGTTGGTGTGCCTTGAGGACAGGGTTGGGGAAAACTGGTCTAGGCCATCCCTGGGGCATGGGCGTCTCTGCAAAAGAAGGCAGCCCCCATGAGCTGAACCTTTTGTCCAGCAACATAGAACTGGATAAGTGGAGTTTTCCCAATGAGGGGGACCTCCCGGCTAGAATCAGAAGGGAAAGTAGGTCTTTTTGGGATGACCTCAATAAGTGAATAGAAGTAGATATTGATGTAGATAACTGCTTGCTGTTGGCTAGTGGCAGCCTTGGCATATTTCTTATTTAAGTTAGCAAAGTGGCCTATATGTCCTGCTAAGGGGCGCGGAGTCCCATATTAATTACATTTTAACTACTTTTTTCAAAAGCAACTGGCGTTCAAGAGCATTCTTTTCTACTTGCCCCTCAGGATTAGAGCTTATGGGGCCCATCTGCTGAGACCTGAGTTGGTAGCCTGCTGTACCAGCCAGTGCTTTATGGAACCAGTTTTAATCCGTTGCCAATATACACCTAGTACGGACTTGGAGTACACTGCCTATAGCACAGAACACGATCTACTGGGCATGTGTAAAGTTGAGTGGGCTCCCTCAGCTCAGTAGCGGCTTTGTTCTGTGTGTACATTATGTGCAGCTGGAAAAGCTAATTTGACAGGAGCCATGCCTGCACTGTGGGCTTGGGGAAAGGTAAAAACAGTGGTGTTTCACCCAACGGGACATCCCAAACCAGGGTGCCCTGTGGGGTCTGAAAAAACCCAGGGTCCTGGGTTTTATTCCACTTTTTAGCAATTAAAAAAAGTTCAACAGACAAAGAGAATGTATTAAACCTGTGCTCAACGTGTATAGAACTTCACTATTCCAACAAGTTCAAAGCAATAAAGATAAACATATAATACACAGAGCAATTATTGTTTTTTATAGTTTATATTAGACTGGAAAGGCATAAAGCTGCTTTAAAATGTCCAAAATATATAAGTAAATAATTCAATTCTTCTATTGAATAGATGATAATTTATCACTAAATCTTCTGTGCCAATACTGAGTAAAATCGCAATTTCTTCACCAAGTGCCCACCACCTAGGTTGTTTACGCTTACCAGATGGCTGAGCCAGTTAAGCTTTTCAGTTTAGGATCTCAATTTCTCCTTTCCATATATTACGGATCTTCTTCAATTAGGTGGCCTGTTGGCCCTCCAAATTTAATTTAATACTCCTTAATCATGTGTGATCTTGCCTCCCAAAGGGTATTTCACAGATGTACGTATGAAAGGAGAAAATAGACTAAAATAGCGTGATATCGCTTTTAATTTAAACTTAGTTAAAAAACTTATAAAATGCGCGCTCACATTTCATAAAATCACATTCAGCATTGGTTTAACAGGCAAGGATCTCACCGCTCATCTCTTACACCGCGGCCGCAGGTGTCCCAATGGTAATGAAGGGTGTGGGTGTGCGGGTCCTCCTGAATGATGAATGCTGGATGCTGTTGGTAATAAGTGCTCCCTGGCAAATGTCCGTCCGGGTGGCTATTTCTTTGATGTCCTGGGAGCCAACTCCCCCAAAGTGCAGGGGGTGGTGTGGAAGAGACCCACGGAGCTGTGCGACAACCCTCAGTTCATCAACTATAAAAAACACTAATTGCTCTGTGTATTATATGTTTATCTTAATTAAAAAAAGTTATCTGACTTTCTCATGGGAGCGGTTGCCGCATACCCTTCTTGGGATGGGTGAAACAATACTCCCCTCCCCCCCCCCCCCCCCCAAACAGAATGCACAAAGGTTTGATAACCAATCCACAGAAGGCCCCAAGGTCCGCCCATGTTTCTACTGCTTTTATAGAACATGGTCTAATTATCGAAATTGATTTGCAATCTCTTCCTAATTGTAATGGGATTGTTCTATAATTAAATATTGTCTTTAGTTTATATAGTTAATTTCTAAATGTGTTCTTGCTTAAAGTGGACGATAAGGCCATAGGATTTACTTATCTTTCTGGCACAGGTCCAGATGCCCACACAGCTGAATGTCGGCTGTATTTGCCATGGTTTGTTATGCTGTAAATTGCGCCACATGAACCAGTATAGAGCTGCAGATCATAGCAGTCTGCAGCTGTTTCTGGAGGTCCACCACTCACTGCTTAGGCGGGCCCCCAGGTGTGAGGTGAAAGGCAGTAAAGGGAGGATTGTGGGATACATACTACCGGATGTAGCAAGATGGCGGAGTGGGAGCAAGAGGTCCGGGAGCCAGTGGACTACTAAGAGTAGTTAATAGGCAAACAGCAATTTGCATGCCTAATGACTTTTTTACAGTTTTAGATTAAGACTTTCAGCCAAAACCCAGGACGCCCTGATTGAGGATGCCCTGCTATGAGTAACCCACCCCCCAGGGCGCCCAGACTAATTCACCTTTCACTGGTCCTACAGCGCATGCGTAGCCCCTCCCACGCGCTCAAATCCGTTCCACCCACTCGTCTAAGACTCTGCTCCAGCACAGTCTAGACGGGTGGACCACAGTGCGTCGTGGCCGCATCCCCGTTACCCTCTATCAGGGAGCGTGGCTGCGCCAGCCGTTCACATATGCTAAAGCTATAGCGGCGCTGTTCGCAAATGCACCATTGGATCAGGGGGAAGGTGAGTTTACAGCGCGACCTGGGTTTTTTACATTGTGGCATCCTGAATCCAGGTGCCCCGTGTGGAGAGAATATGCCTGATTTTGGCCCACTTTAATGGGTACCCCCTGAACCTCAGAAGTTTGCCTGAAGGAACTTACAAAGGCTACGATGCAGAACTCATTTGGTCTCTGGAAATTGGTGGCCCACACACTTTTATACATTTGCATAAACACATAACATACTATGTGTTCTCCGCGGGACTAAACATGTATTCTCTTCATTCACCAAGTGCTCAATTAAAAACTGCTTAATCCTCCACCAGTTAATTAATCGTGTACCAGATCACTGTGGTATCAAGCTCACATAATTTCGCAGATCACTGCAATATCAAACTCTCGTATTCACTTTCAAAGGACACTTTCTAGATTTCCATGCAAATCAATATCTTCCTTGTATATCGTTTAAAATCTTGTTTCTCATTTTATAGTCTCATGTAAAACGGCACAGCCATACATGGCGTAAAATAGTTTTAGTACTTCCTCTATATGCGCAAAAAATATTCTCCTTACCAAATAGAACGTATTAATCAAGCGTATCACAATGTATAATCAGTGGGGAGAGATCAAAATCATTCCCTCCGTATCAGACCCTTCACTGCATAATGCAGTCGCCAAACAGCGGCCCCTGTTTACCCGATTCCTTGGCCTTCGGTTTCGGCAGGTTCTAGCCACTTTCAGGGGGTCACGTGATCGTAGCAAGCTCCACCCAATGCGTTTCGTCAGTTACAACGTACTTGTATACATATTTGATTGGTGGCAGTGAATCGGTTGGATTAAAGAGAAACTGGAAATTTCCCTTTTGGGTATTTCCCCCGCTCGTCCCGAATTGGGGTGCGTCGCCATGAATCCCCCCTCCATAACTCCCCCCCCCCGCATGCTGAGCAGGCAATTGGCACCCTCTTGGCTTTGCGAAGGAAGGAAGCGAGACAGTGTGCCGCCAACAGAATCCCCCCTATGTAAGGAGCCTGTGAAATGGGAGATCTGGTGAGGGTATTGCACAGTGGGGCTTATCAATTTGGTATGCTGACCACCCTTGAGTCTTAGACTTGCGTGCCTCTGAGCAGAGCCATTTTGCTACACATGAGCTAATTAAGAGAGACAAACAGTGTCCAAAGGAACTAGTCGCTCCGGATTGGATCAGGTGTTTTTTTTTTTTTTTTTTTTTTTATTCTCACCAATTTTTACCTGAAATTGGACCAGTCCCCACAATGTTGTCCAACCAAATGTTCCATAATCAACAGCCTGGCTAATTGGCTCTTAGCCCAACCCTCCCCTTTCATTTTTAGGGGCTTTTATGCTTATGTACAGTTTGTTGTAATGCTTAACCTTTTTATGTTTAATTCTAGAAGCGAGAAAGGGCAGCAAGACTCTTTCCTGACATTAAACCTGTTAACCAGGCTAAGGTAAGTTCTAAAAGGAAGTTCTTGTAGCCTTAAAACTGTGGCCATGAATGTCCAAGCTGTCCGACCCTTTCAAGACCAGAATAGTTCAACCATTTGAGGGCTGCATATGATAAAGCAGACCTCCACACTACTTGTCCCTGTTTCTCGGGGATGCTAAACTAACATAACACGCCCCCATTATGCCATTATGGTTTCCTGAGTTGTCTTTTTTTCTTACTAGAGAAATGACCGCACAGGCAGATGGCAGCTGTACCTCTGCCAATGGGGGACACTTAAAGAACACATAACTGTACAGAAATAAGCAGAGTACTGCAATAAACAGTGTAATAACCTAAATAGGCTATCCTTAAGTGGGCCCCAGAAACCCAGAGCTGTCCCTCCCTGCCCCAGGCCTTGTGGTACCTTACTAGAATGGCTCTGGTGACTCTTCAGCAATAAGTAACACATTTTCTAAAGTAGAACACAAGAATAAACTGGCATGTTTAGTTCCAACTAGCTTTAAACCAGAACACCCATTTTAAAAAGGGGTGGTTGGAGTGCAGGGGGCCACCCCAATTGCGTATGCCCCCACTCATGTGTATCGTGTAGAATGGGAGCTCTTACCTTACACCTTGGGCCCCCAGAAAAATCAGCGCTCTGATTGGCTGGTGTTTTAAGTGACTGCAGCCATGTGACTGTGCCAGCCAATCGGAGCACTGGATTTCTCCAAGGGCCCAAGGTGTAAGTAAGGGTAGAGATCTCCCCTTCTACGCCGGTAGCGCACAAGCAATTGGGATGTCCCCTGCGCTCAGAATGCCCATTTTTAAAAATGGGTG
This sequence comes from Gastrophryne carolinensis, assembly GCA_027917425.1. Lineage (NCBI taxonomy): Eukaryota > Metazoa > Chordata > Amphibia > Anura > Microhylidae > Gastrophryne > Gastrophryne carolinensis. The sequence goes on from JAQIHN010000134.1 coordinate 197,705, forward strand.
TTCCTGTTTAATGGAAGAAATTTGAAACGACATGAGGCACAGAATTTTGTGCAACGTGCCAATTATCACTGGGCAGGGCTTAACCCTAGATGTTGCAAGAATGCAAGATAATCTGTATTCTAAGCAATTAGCCAGACATTCGGGTTATTCACTTTTACATTGATGTCTAAGAGCCAGTGTACACTATACAAAATTCTATGTAATCATGAATGTAAACCAGTATGAATTACATCACCCGTTTACCAGTAGCATTGCTGAGGATTGCACAAGAAACAACCATGTGGGATACATTTAAAAGGTGATGTGATTCTTGCTTGTTCATGATTACATTGTATTTTGTATATAGTGTGTGGGCTACTTTACATTCACACCGGTCTGGTACCGCATGCATTCCTTGTGTGATCACGACAGATGAAGCAGGATCTGCAAAATAAAATCCTACCAAATCCTGATCTTAGGCAGGGCAAATGGGAAACACATCGGCAAGAAGTCCTGCCTGCTGCATCCAGCAAATCTATTGTGGGCTACACAAACGCATGTGAATGCAGATTTTAAACCGGACCTTCACCATGATTTATTGAAAAGCCCAAACCCTTAAACTATTCCCCAGCATCTAAAGTTAATATGTTTTTAAGTTTTTAGTCACTTATTATTCTTTCCCCCAACTGGGCTGCAACTCTGTTCAGGACTTTAGGATACGGGCGCCGCCATCTTGACTCGGAAGCACCACACTTACTGAGAAGAGGAGAGTGGGATAAAGTACAGGGGGGTGGGTTATAGCTGTGCTTTGTTCAGACAGAGCAGAGCTGGGGTCAGGAAAAGGTCAGCAATCCCAGAATGCAGAGCAGCAAAGTCAGAAAGCACTCCCTGTTTGCAGGCTGCATGACGTTCCATGAACCGCCATCTTGGATGTTTAAAGGCTCATAACATGCAGTAGATGCAGGTAGGATGATTTTTAATGTGAGCAATCTGTATGTACAGGGTGGGGGAAACATATAAGATTCTTATTCAGAGTGAAGGTCCGCTTTAAGTTTGCACGTGTCCTTCTTTTTTGATTAGACGTGAGGTCCCCCTCCCCAAGGCTGCCTGCTCGCCATGTATAGGAGCTCGGTCTGGCAATGCCAGAACACACACCTCTATACCCTTTGATGGGGGGCCAGTGCTCCTATACGGTGAACACCAGGCTTGCTCCTCTGGTCACCAGGCACTTCTGTTTGCCGTGGGCAAAATGCAAGGCACCCACCTGCAGATAAGTTAGAAAACTAGTTCATGGTAGAAAGTTTTAGAAAACTAGTTCATGGTAGAAAGTTTTAGAAAACGCTTAAAGCGGACCTTTACTCTAAATAAGAGCCTATCTTATATGTTTCCCACACCCTGTACATACAGATTGCTCACATTAAAAATCATCTTACCTGCATCTACTGCATTTTATAAGCCTTTAAACATCCAAGATGGCGGCTTATGGAAGCTGCCATTTTTGCAGGCAGCCTGCAAACAGGAAGTGCCTGCAAACAGGAAGTGACTGTGCTGCTCTGCATTCTGGGACTGCTGACCTTTCCCTGACCCCAGCTCTGCTCTGTCTGAGCAAAGCACAGCTATAACCCGCCCCCCTGTACCTTATCCCACTCTCCTCTCCTCAGTAAGTGTGATGCTTCTGAGTCAAGATGGCGGCGCCCGTATCCTAAATTCCCGAACAGAGTTGCAGCCCAGTGGGGGAAAGTATAATAAATTGGTGACTAAACATGTAAAATATATTAATTTTAGATGCTGAGGAATTGTTTTTTAAGAGTTTGGGCTTTTCATTAAATCAGGGTGAAGGTCCGGTTTAACATAAACTCTCCTTGGTCATCTTTATCTGACGTCGATTGACTTCCTTCTGTCTGGGTCCTCTGTCTGCTACGGTTTTGCTGGCATTTAGACGGTCCCCTCTCCTTGCAGGCTGGCATTCTGCTAGTCTCTGAATGTTTACTTATGACTAGCAGAAGATTTATACTCCAGGATGTGGCCTCTGATGGTATCTCCTTCTACCCCTAGCTATAAAATGACTCTAGGGAATCTCAGGGAAACTTGCCCTGGGGTATAAATACCCCTCCCTTCGAGGAATGCTTAGAGCCTGTAAAGGCAGAGGACGGGCCCTCTACAAAGACTGTAAATGCTGAAGTATTCTGTCTTTGCATAGTTTAGTAACAGGGCTGAGCCGATGCTAAATTCATGAGACGTGGATTGAAAGTTTCCATTGGGGGGGAAACGGAATATGATGGCACTTTTATTAATCATGGCCCTAAACCATGCCCCTCACTCTGCCATGCGGTCTCAAAGGTTGACAAGACCGAGTGATTGTCCAGACTAAGGCCTCGATTCAATAAAAGTAGAAGAAAATTCTCTTGGTAGTAAAAAATTCACTTTATGAGAAAGTAGTATGAGAATGTCACGGTTGCTGAACCGCCAGCTAGGAAGACAATGATGGTCAATGGCACTTATCAAAGTCATCCTTCAGCTTGACCAGAGATTGGGCTCCACCCCCTGGGAGGAACACAAAACTGAACAGAGATCAAAAGCCCCACCCCTTCGTCCCCACCTCCAGTTCTTTGGACAGTGTATGTCGGTATGTTAGACTTCGGACAGGTGGCCCTCCGGTGGAGGTCGTAACATAAAAAATGTAGCCCGCTGTACTGGACAAAAATCCCAGTGGAGTGTCCTGCTGAGGTCTGGATGCAGCACTAGTTCGCTATACCTTTTAAAATGGCAAGCGGACCCACAACTGATTTAGTTGCTGGGATTTTAAAGAAAAGATTGGGTTTAGGTATCTTGTGATCCCTTTCTGTGTTTTACTATAGACGGTTTCAACTTTTCGCTCCAAAAAGGGGATTAGTGTTACCGGCAGTGAGGCCGAAAACGAAACGCAGTGTCTGCTCCTAAGAAAAGTAGTGAATGTTTTACTCTGTAGGAAAGTATCATTGACTTTGTCTTCCAAACAATTTGACACTGAAATTCTTTTTTTTTTTTTTTTTTTTTTTTTTTTTCATAAAGTACATTTTACCGCCATTAGAAATTTTTCTACCTTTTTATTGAATCAAGGCCTAAGTGTGTACACAAAACACAGTTTGCATAGCTGCCAGGCAAACTGTCCTGGGGAGCTGCTGAATAAAGCTGCTGTTGCATCAATTTGAGTCCCTTTTCTGTAGCGGGGCCCATGGATTTAATAAAATGTATTCTGTGATGTTTCTAAACAGGAAACAAAGGCTGCCTCTGCGGTAAATGGGCCAACCCCAGTGAAGAAAAGGGATGTCCCAGCACCCATTTGCATTGGCCACCATTCACCAGCTATAAGCAACTCACAGGTAGGCTTTTTGGCATTAGCGGTTTGGGATGGGGTGGTCTTTGTACTTTGGCACTGAGCAATTCGTCTGAGGCTTCGCACATCTGTGGCCAAGTGGACGGTTACCCGCCCTAGGGTGTCCATTTCCTAAGCGGTACAGGGACTTCCTTACGCTTAAAGGAGCACAATCACGAAATTGTGGAATATTAAAAATCCATATGAACACGTTGGCTAATGAGGAGTCGCTTATACACCCGAACTGAATAAAACTGCAGCCAAGCTTGTGGGTTATTCTCTCATGGTAAGATTCCCGCTATCCAGAATTTTTATCATTGGGCCACTTTTTTTGCGATAGTTACCACCAATTAAAGTGGTATCTCAGATTCCAGCACTGTCATCTAGCTGCTATAGCAGGATGCCTTGCTGTGTGAAAGCCTGGGGGAAATAAACGCCCCCCTCCACTTTACTGTGCAGATGCCTTGGAAGGGTTCTGGAAGAGGAGAGCATCTATGGGCCCATTAGGGATGCCCCTTTTCTACCTAAGTAAATGGAAGCCCAGTCAGTTGCTCTTTAAGACATAGCTGTGTCAGGTGTTTTATATTAACATTACAGAAAATGTCTTATTGCACAGAATTGACTTGGTGACTTTGGGGAAAACGTGTGGTAAGGTTCAATGGAGCAGGATAACACTGTAGGACTTTTTTTAAGGTGAAGTTTTTTTTTTTTTAGCAAAGTTTATTGGGCTATTGCTAGATCATAATGGCATTTAATATTCTGATCTAACTATCCTAAAGTGGGACAATCGCCAGGATTTTGACTATCCTGGTGAATGATTTTTGCCCCCGAGGCATCCCAAATTCGAATGTCCCACTGTATAAAACCCCTGGATCGCCCACTCCACTCACTTTTCCGCTGTTCCCAGGGCACATGCACTCTTACAATTGATGATTTATGCTGTGCATACTAATCTATGGCATACAGCCATTGTTTTGGACAGCGCGTTTGCATAAGGAATCCCAGCGGCCACATTCCATGCTCGCCTGTAGTGTGATATCTGCACACCCGGCCTATGTAAATGGCTGGGTACAAGAGCATGCAAAGCTGAAGGGATGCGGCAGCCAGCCAAGGCCTTATTTGGTGTTCATGGTACCTTAGGCACTTTAAGTGCTTGCGGCCCCCCTTTTTTTTTTTTTTTTTTTTTTTGTTAGGTCACAGTCCATATAAAAGTGTGTAAGGGGAAAGGGTGCAATGGGCTAGAGGGTACAAAGTGCGAAATGCAGAGAAGCAGGCAAGCATGTTCCATATTTTACTGCGTTCTGACATACTGGAGTCACATGACCACAGCAATGGAGGGGAGATGCCCTGGCCTGTGTTCAACCGATTGCACCCCTCCTTCACACAAATACTCTGCATCCTTCTTTGGCTGGGGGGGGGGGTGCTTAAGGAGGCATTAATGTTCTGGCTATGAGTTTTAATTTCTTTTCTTTACTGTAGTAGTAAGGGCACCTCCCTCCCCTCTTCCAGGTTGCCACCCTAGGCACGTACCTAGGGTTGCCTAATAGTAAATACAGCCTTGCAGCCAGCGATAGCTGCAAGGGGTTGGGGAATGGTAAGGTGCTTGCTGGCTATCTGGAGGGGGGTTCACACAGTGGGGCATGCTGAATCAACATGCCTCAGGGTCGCCTAGTTGTCTAGCCCAGTGGTTCCCAACCCTGTCCTCAAGGCCCACCAACATGTCATGTTTTTTGGATCTCCAAATAGCCAGCTCTATTGCTCTGCAGCTGCACTAATTACTCCACCTGTGCATGTTTGTGGAGATCTGCAAAACCTGGCCTGTTGGTGGGCCTTGAGGACAGGGTTGGGAACCACTGGTCTAGCCCATGGCATCAGTTGTGATTGGTCCACTCTAATGGCCTTTAAAGCAGAACAAACCCTAAATTTTGCTTAACTTGGGTTTTGTACTGTGCTGCAGGGTATCCCGAATTTGTATGCCCTGCTGTGAAACCGCCCCCCTTCAAGGGCGCCCACTCAACGTGCCTCTTCCCAGTCCAATGGCGCATGTGACGGCTCTCGTCCGAACAGAGCAGTTAGCCAAATAAGCACCACAGCAAACGGCTAATAGGCTTCAATAGTGAGCGGGAGAGCGCACACAGCCCGGGGATGTGGCCACTCACTCCCTATTGTAAATGGAGCAACTTAACGAACGACCTAAACGGCTGTGATTGGACAAGAGCCTGCGCATGCTCCTTTGGTCTGGGGAAAGATGAGTGAATACGGTGACCTGGGGGCTTTCACAGAGCCGGGCATCCCGATTTGTAATGCCCCAGTGGATGGCCAGTGGCCGGACCTGGAATCTTTCGATTTGTAGAGCCATGATTATGGGGTAACCAGCTCGCTAGCTCTTGAATTATAGGGGGAAGGCTTTGTGGGGTTTTCGTTTTTTTTAATCTGGAATTTAATTTAAAGCGGACCAACAGTCAAAAATGCCCTAAACCAGACTGACACAACAAACGGTGCTCATATGCATCCCTCCCCAGGGGGAGTTTAGTTTGCTGCACATAGAGAAAAAAAAGTGCTGCAAAAGTGCCAGTTATATCAGTTGAGAGAAGACCCAAAATAGCTGCTACCTTTCTTTTCCAACTGTGCCAGGCTGTTGGTCCATTTTAAGTGATTTGAAATCTGCCAGGGATACGCAAACATGTAAAGATAAAAAGCACATACACATAAGTCGGCCATGTGCTCTCCTGCCTGTCTCTCGATCTTTGACCAGTATATTCATGAACACTTATTGCACCCCTTAAACGTCTCTACAGCCCCACCGGATTCTCTCCCAGCCTGCTGCGGAGTACTGCTCCTCACCCACCCTGCCTAAAGATCCAGAGCTCCGGAAACAGAAGATCGATGACCTTCTTGATGAGATCAAAGGGACCTACAACTTCATGCAGGTAGGTTAAACCAGACCTTCACCCTGAATAAGAGCCTATGTTATGTCTCCCCACCCTGTGCATACAGATTGCCCACATTAATCCGGACCTTCACCCTGAATAAGTCTTGTTTCCTACACCCTGTACATACAGATTGATTACATTAAAAATCCTCCTACCTGCACCTACTGCATTTTCTAAACCTTTAAACATCCAAGCTGGCGGCCATGGAGTCTCGGGCTGCCTGCAGACAGTAAGTGTCTTCTGACTGTGCCGCTCTGCATTCTGGGATTGCTATCCTTTTCCTGACCCCAGCTCTGCAGAACAGGGTCGGATTAAGTGGGGTGGAGTCCCCGCATACAGTATTTTCCTTTAAAAAAGGCTGGCCAAGTAACTGATTGGTGGTTGTCTGGCACCCGCCCACTTACTGGAACGTCGGATCGAGTCCCTTGTGCCCCCCTTGTGCGGGTGCGTGCTGCTTGGGAACTCCTGCTTTGCCATTCTGGGTGGGGGGTAGTGTAGTCGCCCGGCTGGTTCCCTGCATTGAGCTGCCAGCGGCTGTGCTTGGTGGCTTATGTGCAGTGACAGCTCTGCATCCATCACTGTAGCATAGGTGGCGGCAGCTTTGCTGCTCTAGACTGTCCTGCCCTGTGGTGGCTTTGGTTGCCCAGGGTGGGGGCCCCCCGCTGCCTCCTGGACCAGGCCATAACCCAAAGGTTGGAGGCCCCCGGGCGCGCGTCCCCCTCATAATTCGGCCCTGGTGCAGAGCACACCTATAATATGCTCCCCCTCCCCATATGTGATGCTTGAGGCAAGATGGCAGCGCCCATATCTTGAATAGTTTCAGCCCAGTGGGGGAAAGAATAAGTAAGCGACTAAACTAATACATTTTAGATGCTGTGGAATAGTTTAAGGTCCGGTTAAGTCTACACTTGGCTTGTGTGGTCTTCTCCATTATTCCAACATTAAAGTGGACCAAAACCCAGCGCGATCTGCCCGGTGATCTGTAAGATTCCTGGGCCGATCGATTCCCTCCCCTGGGACATCCAAAATCGGGATGCCCTGCTGTGTAAATCTCACCCCCCAGGTCGCCCCGGTTCACTTACCTTGCTTCCCGGTCCAACGGTGCATGCATGGGCTGGGGCCAAATCCCCGCTATCCCTCTAGCAGGGGTGCCCCAGGGAAAGGATCAATACCCAGGATAGTCAAAATCCTGAGTTTTGGTCCACTTTAATCCTCTCCAGATAACTTCTAGAATACGGAGGTTAAGGCAGGGTTACCCTTAAATAACCTTTAGAGTTTTCTTCTAACGGTACCTCAAACTTAACCAACCATCTGGCTCACGTGACGTCTAACACATGTGCCATGTGAGTTGATCTAGTAAAGAGGCACTATGGTCAGAAATGACGATTGTCCCTCTTAACATGCAGCAGCGGGACAGCCGACCCGACTGTCCGGGTACTCTTTGGATCCATCTACGGCTGCCATAGAGAAGCCTATCGGCTTGCACGTCCAGCACCAGCTGCACTGATAGGCTGCTCGCAGTCACATGGGAGCGCAACCCGAAAGAGGAGAGTATCAGGCGGCCAGTTCTTTGTGTTAGTGGCCCAATGCATAGCTGGTCAGGCTGCCGCATATTCGATCAGGAACTAAGTAAAGATTATAGTCCCTCTAACTGTAACAGACTACAGACCTTTTCAAGACCCTTTCCTGCTAGTCCCCTTACAGGTACATTTGCATTGCGTTGGAAACGCGGCATGTAGGACTCTTCCAAGTTTTCCAACCCAATGCAAAAGTATAGAAGTCTATAGCAATGCAAATGTAGTCTATGGGCCCCTTACTCGCCATCTAGTATGAAGGTGGTGATGTGGATATCTGGATTTTCCCTACATCCAGTACAGGTGGTCCCAAGTGATGACATGTGGGTGTTCTCCCCTAGGGGGTGCTCGACTGCAAGATCAAAGATGTAGCTCCTCCCGGCCCCCTATAAAGGCAAGTGTCCCTCTATCATTCCCCAGTTCATCTTGCAGCCTCGGCTGCAGAAGATCGTTGGCACTCTTTTAGATAATGGCAGCAGAGCGGGGCCACCTAGCCCGTCGGCCGCTGCGGGCCCTATTTCTAAGGATCTCTCCTGACCCACTCCTGCCTCCCAGGCTCTGGCTGCTACGGGATTCGTGACAGTAGGGTGAACGCCTGTTGGCATTCGGCAGAGCTTGGCTCTGGGCCGCAGACCTTATAATAAAAGGTAGCCGGCCACAGGCTTTTGGTGAGCCTGAGGGGGAACCACCTTATATTGTGACTGTATCCCTCCCTGCCCACAAGCTTTATTGGTGTTTTTGTCATGCTGTGTTGACTTTCTGGATTCTGTGTTTTTCTTTTGAGCCATTCCAGACCCTCCTAATCCTTACACTTGGGATTACTTCTGCCCAAAGGGTGTGACTGCAAGACAAAAAGGTGTGGCCCCTCCTGGCCCATAAGTAGCAGCTGCCTCTTAACTAAACCAGTTTCATTCTTGCAGTTGAGCGGACTGTGAAGGTTGCTTGAAGTTCTCTCAAAGATTGGCAGCAAGCTTCCTTCACAGCCTTATTCCCACGGATCCCCCGGACCCATTTGCCTCCCACAGCTTTGCTGTTCAGAGTTCCGTGAAGGTAAGGTGAAGCGCCGGGGTCTTGGGCGCTTGCAGAGTGTATACGCTCTGGGCTGCAGGCTCTTTGAAAAGCACGTCAGCCGCAGGTTTGTCTGGTGTACCTGCTGAGGAACTGTGTAATTTATATAATACCCACCCTTCTTCCCACATGTTTTTAGGTTCATTTTTAAAATGTTCAAATGTCGCACCTTTGGCTTTAAGGGGCGTGTTTTTCTGTGGTGACGTCATGTCGGGGGGGGGGGCAGATTTTTGGGGCAGAGGCAGGGTCCGTAATAGGGCCGGTGGCGCTTTGAGAAGCAGGCCTAAGCCTCCAGCTAAGTCCACCCAGGCATCAAGGGGTGCCCTCACCTGGGCGGGTGGGGGGACGGCTCTTGTAGTTTGCTCCAATCTGCAGATGCCACATGGCAGATCTTTGAATTCAGGAAGGGGTGTAGTCAGGCTACAAGATCGAGTTTGCAGCCAGACCGCCCCCTTTGGTCAGGGGCATCCTGGAACCAGTTAAAGTGAGAGCCTCTGTTCTGCATCTTCTTCAGAAAGGGGTAATTTGTCAGGTATCCCTTCAGGAAGGTCAGTGGTTTTACTCCATCCTGTTCACGATCCCCAAGAAGGATGGATCGGTGCGTCCTATTTTAGACCTAAAGGGTCTCAACAAGTACATCCGGGTGAGACATTTCCGCATGGAAACTTTGAGATCAGCAGTAAGATCGATTCAGCCCAGAGAGCTTATGACCACAGTAGACATAAGGAACGCATATCTGCACATCCCGAGTTTTTTTTGTTTTTTTTTTTCCGGGACATCAGAAGTATTTAAGGTTTGCCCTGGAAGGCCAACATTTCCAGTTTGTGGCTCTTCCCTTCGGCATATCCTTGGCTCCAAGGGTGTTCACCAAGGTTTTGGCAGGTCTCATGGCCATCCTGAGGGGCCAGTGGATTTGCATAATCCCATATCTGGACGATCTGTTCTCTGCCCTGTCCCTTCAGGAGATCGAGAGACACGCAGACTGTGTTGTCAACCCTAGAGAGGTTTGGCTGGGTGATCAATTATCCAAAGTCGCATCGTCGGTAAGGTCTTTTTTGGGAAGGACTGGTTCAGGTCAGTTTTTCTGCCGGGGCAGAAGGTTCTGCTACTCCGGAGTCAGAGACCTTGCTAGCTTGTCAGCAGCCAACAATTCGGCTAGAGATGAGACTAGTAGGCCTCATGGTGGCCTGCTTCGAAGTGGTGCCCTTTGCCCAGTTTCACATGAGGCCTCTTCAGTTAAATCTATTGTCAAGCTGGGATCGGGCACCGCAATCTCTGGATCAGTCGTTCTGACTCCCTCTGCCAGTCATTCTCTCCTGTGGTGGTTGATCCTCTACACCTATTACTAGGCAGGTCCTTTCTGACACCTCAGTGGTAAATCGTTTCCACGGATGCCAGTCTTACAGGCTGGGGGGGCATCTGGCAGACCCAGAAGATCCAGGGGCAGTGGGGTCCGAAGGAGAATCTGCTTCTCATAAATCTCTTGGAGTTAAGAGCAGTTTTGCTAGTACTCCAGCATCTGACCCCCAGTTTAAAGGGGCAGGCTGTCCAGGTCCAGTCAGACAATCGGACGGCGGTATCCCACATTAACCATCGGGGGGGGGGGGGGGGTACTCGGAGCAAGCGAGCCCTAAGGGAAGTAAGCAGGATTCTGGTTTGGGCAGAGAATGTTCCCTGCATCTCGGCAGTTTACATCCCGGGGGTAGAGAACCAGGAGGCAAACTCCTTGAGCAGGGGGTCTCTGTGTTGGGGAGAATGGTCTCAGTCAGAAGATCTTTCAAGCCCTTTGCCTTCGTTGGGGTTGTCCAGAGGTGGATCTCTTTGCGTCCAGACACAATCACAAACGGCTGAGGTTTGTCTTTCGCGAGACCCTCGGGCCATAGCAACGGACGCTCTGACAACCCCATGGACAAGGTTCAATCTCCTGTATGCATTTCCTCCTCTCCCACACCAGACGCTAGGCGTGGTGGGCCTCGGCCCCATTTTACAGCTCAGGCAGTGTTTGGAAGGGGGCGAGCTTCCTCTCCAGACGTGCTGCAGAGGGGGCGGAGCCTGGCACCACACGCCGATGTCATGACGGCGCCACACTCCCCTCGAGCATCTTTCTGGAAGCTGGCCTGTGCACACTGCTGCGAAGGGGCCTGCCTGGATGCTGTGGAACCTGTGGATTTGTCCTGCTGCTGCTGGTGATCACGCTTGTGCTTTGGAGGCTGTGCTGTTCCTCTGTCGGTGGATTCCTTATTTTTCTGGCTGTATTATTGACTGTTTGCATTGTGCCTATTCTGACATGGTCCCTTCTCCCCTTCTCATGTATAGGTCGTGGTCTTAAGGTTGAGGGTTGTGGTTCCTCCCGGTCCCCATTTTTTTTGATAGATCGCTTTATAGGTTTGGGCCATTAGTGTCTTGTAATTTTATTGATTTTGACCCTTTTTAATCACCATAATGGAGGCGTCGGGGGGGGGGGGGGGGGGGGGGGGAGATAGTGAGCTAGGGGATTCATTTGCCCAGGAAAGGCTCTGCCCCTTGTGCAATAGGAATCCTCTGGGTGAATTCAACACTGTTTGTACCACTTGCACCAGAGGCATTATTTTTGGACCATGAACAGGTGGGTGTCCCTACCCCTAGCCCTGCGCTGCCGGCTGCCTCTCCAATCCCTCCGCTGCTGCACTCAGCCCCCAGCGAGGGGGGAGCCAGCAGGGGGGTCTCATGCTGACTTGGTGTATAGCCTGGCTCCTAAGGTCATGAGTAAGAAGCGGCATATTGAGCCCGTTTACTTGGATGATGACGATCTCTTTGTCTGGGCTCTGTGGAGGAAGGAGAGTTGCCAATCGGAGGATTTGCGTTCCACGGTTTGTTCTGCTGGCGATGACGGTATGTCTGGATCTTCCTCGGACGAGGATGCGTGGCTTCCGGATGATACGGAAAAGTTGCTTTCCTCAGTGTTTGATACACTACACATTGTCCCTCCCCGGAGCGGCTAAGAGGAAGTGAGGAGATTTGTTTAAGCCCGAAAAGCAAAGGCTGGTCTTCCCGGAGCAGGCCCATTTTTCTAACCTGATTTTCAAAGAATGGGAGAGGCCTAACAAGTTACCATCTGTTCCTAAAGGCCTGGATAGGCGGTATCCCTTCCCTGATGAGCTGGTTCGGCTATGGTCTTGCCCTCCCGAAGTGGACCCCCGTGTCGGGGTTGTCAACACTACTGTTATGCCGTCACCTGATACTGCTTCCTTACATGACCCTGCTGACAAGCGCATGGATCAGCTGATCTGCCATGTGTTCACCTTTGCTGGTGCCCTTTTCCGCCCTGTGTGCACCTCAGCGATGGTCTCACTAGCCATCAGAAAGAAGGTGAGACGCCTTGTGGATAGAGCTAAGGCTCACAAGCAGGCGGAGGAGTATAAGGAACTCAAGGCCTGCTTGGATTTTATTGGCTTTGTTGCTACTGCCATGGACAATGTGGTCCTGCTCAGTGCCAGGATTTTGGCCTTGCTTGCTGCTTGCCACCGCTCGCTCTGGCTGCGGCAATGGTCGGCTGATGCGGCTGCCAAGAAGTCTCTTACGAGTATCCCTTTTGTGGGTAACAGGCTGTTAGGGGAGTGCCTGGACCTTTTGGTCAAGGATGGTAGACTCCCTCAGAGAAAGAAGCCTGCTCGGCCCTTTCGGAATCCCTCTGCCTATCGTTCCTTTCAAGGAGGAAGAGGCTCTTCTCCAGGTGGCTGCAGGGATACCTGGGGCAGAAGTAGGTCCCGCGGCCGGCCCAATCCCTCCTGGGGAGCTAGAGCCAAGCCCCCTGCCAAGCCCTCTCAGGCTTGAGGGGGGCCCCCCTCACCCATCTAGGTGGGGGGGGAAGGCTTCTGCTGTTTACTCAGATCTGGAGGCGGCATGTCTTGGATCGGTGGATTCAGGAGGTAGTGTCCTCTGGTTACAAGATAGGGCTGGCAGCCGGGCTGACCACAAAATTCCTCCGTTCTCAGATATCCCGAAGCCCGCTAAAGGCCCAGGCCTTAAGAACGGCTGTGCAACACCTCCTTCGGTTAGGTGTGATTTGCCCTGTACCTCGGCAGGAACGGGGTCAGGGTTTTTACTCCCAACCTGTTCACGGTTCCCAAGAAGGATGGAACGGTAAGACCTATCCTGGACCTGAAGGTTTGTGAGTCGGACATTTCCACATGGAAACCTTACGGTTGGCAGTGAGAAGGCTTTGGCCTGGGACTTCATGACCATGGTGGACATCAGGGATGCTTATCTGCACATCCCGATCTTCCAGGGGCATCAGAAGTTCCTGAGGTTTGCTCTAGAGCACGGGTACTCAACTGGCGGAATCCGGACCGCAGACTCCATTTGTCCGGACCGCTGCCCAGGGCTGGTGTAGTGTCCCTGGAGCAGTTTCACAGAACGTAACTGCCGCGCTAAAATGATATTTCTTGTCCTATCCGGCCGCGCTTCCAGCAGAGCTCTCACTTAGCTGTGCACTCTTTTAGTGCCCCCCACAGGACACACAAATATATTTTTAGTTCCTGCCACCTGTCTCCCTGCTACCTCGACCGACCGGCCGCTCACTGTCGGCAAGATCATCGTGCACTGGCAGCGCCGTAGGGGGGAGGATGGCTGGAGAGGATAGAACAGAGCAGAGCGGAGAGGAGCCGGGAGGCGCGGGAGCAAAGCCTGTCATGCTTTGCTGCACACAGGCTGCAGACAGGCGGCGGAGCACGGAAGCAGCCAGTGTGCTGACATCATTGATTCATCATTGGCATCAGGCAGCGTCAAGGAGGAGCAATGCTGGACGACTGTATCCCTAACTTACACTTTGTGCGATCCTGTCATTCTGATAGGGTCATTTATTTAATGCTAAAGCCCCCTCCTAGCCCCCCCCCCCCCCCCCAAGTGCTTCACCTTTAAAGTGGATCTAAAGTCTCATAAGACTCATGGTCTGCCTGTTAAAGTAAGGAGGCATAACTAAGCAGACTAAGTCTTTTTAAAACTTTTGCTCCACCTTCAAGAGAAAAGTCAGCCTCCCAGGAAGGCATAATTCCTCATCCCTGGGGCATCCCAAATCGGGATCTAGGCCTGTCTCTGAGACTGTGTGCATCCCCAGGGATCCCCAATTGATCCCATGGCAGGTTTGCAGGCCACAGCTGCAATCCCGGCTGAGAGGCATACTGCGTCAGCCAGCTACTGACCTGCAACCCCACCTACCCCCTCCTTCCCAGCCACTGACCTGCACCCCACCTACTCCCTCCTTCCCAGCCACTGACCTGCACCCCACCTACTCCCTCCTTCCCAGCCACTGACCTGCCCCCTCACCTACCCCCTCCTTCCTAGCCACTGACCTGCACCCCACCTACCCCCTCCTTCCTAGCCACTGACCTGCACCCCCACCTACCCCCTCCTTCCTAGCCACTGACCTGCACCCCCACCTACCCCTTCCTTCCCAGCCACTGACCTGCACCCCACCTACCCCCTCCTTCCCAGCCACTGACCTGCACCCCACCTACCCCCTCCTTCCCAGCCACTGACCTGCACCCCACCTACCCCCTCCTTCCCAGCCACTGACCTGCACCCCCACCTACCCCCTCCTTCCCAGCCACTGACCTGCACCCCTCACCTAATCCCCCTCACAGCCACTGACCTGCACCCCTCACCTAATCACCTCCAATACCATTGACCTGCACCCCTCACCTAATCCCCAGTCACTGACCTGCACCCCTCACCTTATCCTGCTCCCAGCCACTCACATGCACCCTCATGCTTTGCTACACACAGGCTGCAGATAGATGATGGAGCATGAGAGCAGCCAGTGTGTGGACCTGTTGACTTGCAATTCATTGCCAGACACCTAACCCTCACCCCAGCTGCTGGACCTGTACCCTTCACCTAACTTTCTCCCCAGCTGCTGACTTGCACCCCTAACCCTTCTACCCATCCACTGACCCTCACCTATCCCCCCAAGCAGCTGATCTGCACCTCCCCTAACCCTTCTCCCAGCCCGTGACATGCACTCTTACTTTACCCCCCCCCCCCCCCCCCACGACTCCCTCACACCAAATTGGCCTTATTGCTAGGGGACCAGGGTTCTTTACTGTAGGTGTGCAGGTCGGACCTTCATTCCACGGCAGACCCTGGTAAGTGGACCTCAACTGAAAGTAGTTGAGTACCCCTGCTCTAGAGCATCAGCATTACCAGTTTGTGGCAACTCCATTTGTGATATCCTCAGCCCCCTCGTGTTTTCACCAAGGTGCTGGCGGGCGTCATGGCTATCCTGAGGAACCAGGGCATTCGTGTGCTGCCCTATCTGGATGACTTGCTGATTGCGGCCCAGTCCTTCAGCAGGCTGAGAGCGATACTCGGACGGTGTTGTCAACCCTGGAGGCCTTCGGCTGGGTAATCAATTACCCCAAGTCCTTTGTCACTCCAACAGTGAGATCCTTCCTGGGAATGACAATGGACACCGCTCAGGTCAAGGTTTTTCTGCCGCAGCAGAAGGTTTTGGGTCTCCAGACGCAGGTGCAGGCTTTACTGTCCTGTCGGCAGCTGTCGGTACGTCTGGGGATGAGATTGGTGGGCCTAATGGTGTCCTGCTTCGAGGCAGTGCCTTTCACTCAATTTCACATGAACCTACTGACTGGCTGGAATCTAACTCGGGAGTCCTGGAACACAAGCTTTTCGCTGTCACCACTGGCCAGGCAGTCCCTCTTGTGATTGGACTCTTGAAACTTGCTGGTAGGCCAGTCCTTCCTGACTCCCCATTGGGAGATAGTTACCACGGATGCCAGTCTGACCGGCTGGGGAGGCGTTCGGCAGACTCGGAAGATCCAGGGTCAGTGGGGTCCGCAGGAGAACTGCTTACCCATAAATCTCCTGGAGCCGAGCGATCCGGTTGGTACTTCTGCGCTTGACTCCCCACTTAAGGGGTCGCCTACATCAATCACCAGAGTGGGACTCGGAGCAAAAGAGCCCTCAAGGAGGTGACACAGATTCTGACTTGGGCAGAAGAGAATGTTCCCTGCATCTTGGCGGTCTACGTTCCGGGGTAGAAAACCTGGGGGCAGACTCCCTGAGCAGGAGCACCCCAATTTACAGATACTGGCTTTGACGGCCTGGCTATTGAAACCTCAATCCTGACTGAAAAGGGTCTGTTGGCCACGGTTGTGCATACCATGATTCAGGCAGGGAAGAATTCTTCCATGATATACTACAGAGTTTGGCACGCCTACATTGCTTGATGCGAGACCAAGAGTCTCCCTTGCTGCACATATTCTATTTCTAGGATTTTGGAGTTTTTGCAACGGCTTAGACTTGGGTCTCCAGCTGAGCACCCTAAACTGTTTTTCCAGAGATCCATTGCCAACCATAGGTTGATCAAGACTTTTTTCCAGGGAGTCGCCCATGTCCAGCCACCACGTAAGTCAGTATTACCGGTTTGGGACTTTGTGCGATGCTGCATTGCGTTTTTTTATGAAACCCATTTTTATTTTTTTTTTAGCGGCATAAGGATAAGGTGGTTTTTCGCTTTAAACCTGATTATTTTTTTTTGCCTAAGGTCGTTTCTCCCTTTCACATTGAGGAAGTCATCTTAACTTCCTTGTGTCCAGCACCAGCTAATTCCAAAGACCCTCCATGCCTTGGATGTGGTCAGGGCCATAAAGTATTACCTGGCTGCGACTGAGTCCTTCAGGAAACCGGATTTTCTCTTTGTCCTAACAGAAGGCTCTAGGAAAGGTTTGCCACCAGCCAAGTCCACTCTCAGTAAGTGGATCAGACAGGCGGTGGTGCATGCATATTCAGACAGGCGGTGGTGCATGCATATTCAGACAGGCAGTGGTGCATGCATATTCAGACAGGCGGTGGTGCATGCATATTCTGCCAAGGGGAAGGAACTCCCTTTTCAGATCACGGCTCATTCTACCAGAGCTATTGGTGACTCTTGGGCTTTTCAGCACCAGGCATCGGTTGAACAAGTTTGTAAGGCCACCACTTGGTCTTCAGTTCATACTTTTACAAAGTTTTATAAGGTGGATGTCAGGGCCTCAGCTGATACTGTTTTGGGCTGAAAGGTGCTTCAGGCGGTAGTGGAATGAACTACATGCTGTTCTGCACTGGGGATCCCGCCCTAATGGACACTTCTTTTGGATGTCCCACATGTCCTCACTTGGGACGACCTGGACTGGGGGAAAAAAAACAATTCTATAGGTGAGTTTCACAGAATTGTATGAGTATATCCAGTCCAGGTCGTCCCACGCTTGTTTCATTATCTCTTGTTTGCCTGTTATGGGGATTACCATTTTTATCCTTGGACTGTTCTTTTTTTAACCACTGGGAAATGGACACCTGCCTTTATAGGGGGCCGGGAGGAGCTACATCTTTAATCTTGCAGTCGAGCGCTTCCTAGGGGCGAACACCCGCATGTCATCACTTGGGACCACTTGGACTGGATGTATCCAAAAACAATTCTACAGGTGAGTTTCACAGAATTGTATTTTTAGCAAAGCTTATGACTTTCACATAAAAAGCTCACTTAAGATGGGCTCTTATTCAGGGTAAAGGCCTGGTTTATTTCCCTCACCCTGTACATACAGATTGCCCACATTATAACTGGTCCCATTGAACTCCTATGGGCAACGAATTACTTCTATTAAAGCAGAACAAAACCCGAAGCCCAAATCAGATTCCAGGGCATGCCACTTGCTGTCCCCCCTTGGGGCTTCCAAATTATGGATACCCCACTGTGAACCCTTCCACCAACCCCACCACCAGGGCACTGCAAAACTTGCTTCCTCAGCAGCCTCCTTGGCAGTGTAACAATTGGGGTGAGAGCGACTGCATCCACAGCACCTTTGGGTTGTGCACCTCTACTGGGGATGTGTCCATTTTTGCTCCCGATTGCCATTGGTTGTTGGCCAAACATTAAATATTCACAGCAAATGGCTCTGGTTGGTCAAGAGCCTGCAAGTTTGGGGAATGTTAAGTTTATACTGGCAATCTGGGGAGTTTGACACAATGGGCATCCCAAATTGGGAAGCCCTGTAAAGTCAAAATCTATTCTTTAATTTACGTCTTATGGTTACTCCCGAGGGAGTTATATATATTTTTTTTTTTCTTGCAGGATTCTATGTTGGAATTTGACTTCCCTACACCAAAAATTGCATCTCCACCAGCGTCTCTGGAGCCGGTACCTGATGGTGAGTAAATCTTCATATTCATAACCATAGTTTGCATAGCCCAGGGGTGCTCATCCCATAAACTGGACCAACAGCCGACAGTTGGAAAAAGGTAGCGGCCATGTTGGCGCTTCCTCTCCGAGCATCTTAGTTGTGCTGCTGCCTGGATTCAACTTACATAACTGACAATGCACAGTAACAGGAAGCCCAGCAGCACTTCCTGTTTGCAGGCAGCCTGCAAATGCATGAGCCGCCATTGTTTCTATTTACTACCGCAGGAGTTAGATAAAGGTAAATGAATTTTATGTGCAGCATAAATTGCACTGGGGAGGGATGCATATGAGCATAGTTTGTTGTGTTGGTCTGTCATTTTTTTACTTTTGGTCCTCTTTAAATTTTTTTTTTTTACTAGTTAGGGACAAAATGGTATGATCCCCGACTGGAAACTGGGGGAAAAAAATGAACCTATTCATTATGGCCTGCAACCAGTTTAAGTATCATAATTTTTTGCTACAATCGGCATATCCACGGTCTCCACCAACTCGTTTGTATTTTTAACATGATGCCCCTTGCACCACCCAATTACAAGTTCAGATGTAACCAACCCCACATGCTACTAATACACTTGTTGATTGTCGGGCCGTATTTAATTCATGCTGCCCTAGGCAATATTAAAGTGGACCAAAACCCAGGTTTTTGACTATCTTGGGTTTTGGTCCCAGCCCTGGGGCACCCTGATGCAGGTTGTCCTGCTATGTGAAACTCCCCCTGATTTGCCCACTCCAACTTGCCTATCCATGGTCCCACGGCACATGTGCAGCCTCAGTCCATTCGGCACAAAAAACATGTATGGAGGCACACTCAACTCATAAATTGAACAAAAAATACATTTTTTATTAATTACATGTTTATAATCACAATTACATGTTTATAATCACAACATACAATACACAACATATTAAAATCCCTTAAAACACATAAGGGACAATAATCCCTTAACACAATTGATATCAAATGCCTAGATATATGTGCTAAATAATTCAACAGTGTTCCCTAGATATGTGCTAAATCATTCAACAGGGTTCCAACAGTGCAACTAAATGTGCAAATCCTGCCTATGATCCGGATCACTATAAAATCTATAAAGTACAAGTACTCCTGGTCAAACAATCAAAAATTAATATTCCCAACCATAACTCATGAACATATAAACATATCAATCTACTCTATTCACCAATTAAAGAATATGAAGATATATATCAGTGGTTCCGCTTTGGTTCCGCTTTGGGATGCCTAATCTATACAGGTGATTATATCACAATACCAATCCAGAAATTAAATCGCAAATCTATCACAAAAACATCACCAGAAATAAGGCCAAGGTATCATGAAAATAACGTGTGAAGTCTCCCTACCACACCAGGAGCCACGCATTCGTGGTCGCATCACCCACTTCATCAGTCCCAATCGGCAGGCTCAACTGCACTGACAAACTCATCTAGGCTTGCCTAACCAAGAACTGGCTGTACCCATTAAGTAAATTGCATCCCAGGTGCTCAAAAGGCTGCTGTGCAATGCTTAGGTGTAGTGTTTATTAATGTAATATTTTATACAGTCCTCTCCAAGTTCTAATATTTTATACAGTCCTCTCCAACTTGTGGCCATGTTCTGGGACGTGAGGTCCTTACCTGCAGTATGTTCTATGGGGTGGGGCGAGTGTGGTGGGAGAGACTCGAGTGCAATAAGAGCAAGTTGTTTTAGGAAGAGACCCATAATGGGATTAAAGGGACTCTGAACCCAAATAAAAAAAATGTACTTGAAGATGCTGGGCGTCCCATTCATACAAACTAGGTTTCATTGGCGGACCTGCGTCGGAGAGAAGGAACTTTTTTTTTTTGGGGGGGGGGGGGGTTAGTCCCTTTTTAAAGCAGACCAAAATAGTGGTGTCCCAATTTGTCTCCGGATCAGCTGTTTCTCACATCAATCCATTCTCCCACAGCCCATGTTCGGGCTCATACATTACATGATGGCCAGCAAGCATGACTGTCGGTAGCTGAATCTGTCATTCACCATTACTTTTCATTCCCTGATAAACCCCAAAGAACTTGCTCCCCTCTGAGGATTTTTTTTCCAGGGTCCCCAAAAGGAATTTAAGTGAACAGACCCTTTTTGGGGGGTCCTCGGTGGGACAATTTAAACCAGTTTGTGGGTTATGGGCTGGGTTTGGTGTGTTGCTTAATTCTGGGTCACATGTTCTAGGAATATTTGGTGGAATGCATGGACTTCTGAGCATTGGCGCCATCACCAACCTTTTATGGACCAAAGTCTGAGCAATTTTTAAACTACCCAGACATTCTGCATTTGGTGGGATTCCCATGTCTTCCCCATGTCGGCAAAGTGGGACATTTAGACATTTCCAGAGTTTTTGGAGGGACAGTGGGCCTTAAAGTGGGACTGCCCCACCAGAAAGTGGGACATCTGGATTGTTTTTATTCTGAAGGTGGCCAGCGCATTAAACGTGCATAGAGTCCTCATCTGCAACATAAGTGCCTCCCTAACCTCCCTTATGTCCCGAGACCCTGAAGAAGGAAGAGCTCACTGGGAGTTACTGAGAAGTATAAAGCGGGCTGGATGAAAGATGCCGCCCTTGACAGTCTGCATGGGGGGGGGGGGGGGGGGGCAGCAAGTGGGATTTATTTAACCCTTATATATGTCATACAATACATAACTGTCTTGTAATCATGAAGAGTATTGTGCACATGCTTCCAATCCCCAACATTGCCCATTCTGGGGGTATATGGTTCATATTTTATTTTGATCCTTAGACTTTAATTATTCGCAAGATTTTTCTTTTTTGTGACCTTCCCAAAGTTGGTGGTGGTAGGGGGAACTAGATCTTTTTTTTTTTTTTTTTTTCTGATTGGGTGGGGAACACCCTAGGTGCCCTGTGGTCATTACTGGCAAACTGGTAGTCAAACAAGTACAGTATAACGGTTGTCCAGTTTTGTCCAGTCTTGCAGACTCTTTAATTGGTTATTTTTTTAGTCAGAAGATTCTACGATCATATTTAAGTGGACCTTCACCCTGAATAAGGGCCTATCTTATGATTCCCACACCCTGTACATAGATTGCCCACATTAAAAATAATCCTACCTGCATCTACTGCATGTTATGAGCCTTTAAACATCCAAGATGGTGGCTCATGGAGCATCAGGCAGCCTGTAAATGGGAAGTGTCTCTTGACTGTGCCGCTCTGCATTCTGGGATTTCTGTCCTTTTTCCTGACCCAGCACTCTGCACACAGCTATAACCCCGCCCCCTGCACTTTATCCCGCTCTTCTGTCCTCCGTATGTGATGCTTTTGAGTAAGGAGGGCGGCGCCCGTATCCTAGAGTCCTGAACAGAGTTGCTGCCCAGCGGGGGAAAGAATAAGGAGTATGTGACAAAACCTAAAATATAATAATTTTAGATGCTGGAGAATAGTGACAAAAAACCTAAAATATAATAAATTTAGATGCTGGAGAATAGTTTCAGGGTTTGGGCTTTCATTAAATCATGCTGAAGGTCCGGTTTAATAAGCTAAACAGTGATTGGTCAGTTTGGTTAGAGATCACTTGTTAGTCTAATTGGTTATATATATATATATTTGTGTGTTTTGCTGGACTGTTCTCATACGGTGATGTACTAAATACCTATTGATTAGTTCCTAGTATATCCTGAATATTCATGCTGCTTTTATAGATCACTGTTAATAGATAGGTATGTATTACTTGTAGCACTTTGAGGCTTTGAATAGCCAAATAGCACTTGTCACTTTGTTTGCACTAGTCACTTTCTTATATTTTTATATTTAGTATATATACTTAATTTACACTGTTTGTATTCATTCTATTATTGAATTGCATGATTAATATTTGTGAAGGGACTTCATATCACCCTTGGAATAATATTAACCACCAGATATCCGTCCCACCCCAAATCTTTGGGGTTTTTATTTTTGTTTTTTAGATGTATGTAGGACTTGTGTCTATTTAACAAATAAACTATCATAATTTACTCAGAATTGATGGTGTGCGGCATACTCTATTAGGGTAGAATTGGTCTCTGTGGTCATCTGGTAACCCACAGATAAATTTACTTTAATTATATAATCTCCCTTACGGTGTTGAATATATATTATATTTAATTCGCTTGTGTTCAAAACATTCCATTTTTTTTTTTTGCTACTTGTATTTTTTTTTTTGAAAGTATATATTTTTTGAAAGTACAGTCTGTTACATGTATTCTTTTTTCGAAGTCACAAGGTATGGGAAAGATGCAAGTATTGAAACCTATTCATGAAAAGCTTAAAAGCACACATTAGACATGAAGCAGATATTTCTCAGTGGTTACAGGTCTGCTCCTGATTATCCACATTTGAGACATGGGTCCGTTTCTGCCACCCCTATCAGGAGAGCTCTGTTGGGAAGGATTCATGTTCTGTGATAAATTCTCATTGTAAACACAAGTGCCCTCCCTATAGGATGAGCCTGGCAAACCTTTCCTTGCATAGTTAAGCAGTTTCAGGGTGGCCTCTAGCAAGGACAACCAGATTCCCATCCCTCTCCTCAGACCTGTAGAGCGAGTGTTTTTAGTCTAGTTTCAAATTATTGAAACAATCATTTAAAAGTTATTCCATAGCTAACTGAAAGCTAACCGATTCTTTCAATGTCATTATTCTGGCGTATATTTTTATTAAGCTTTGAAATTTACTTTAAGGTTTTTATAATTTTAGTGACAGTCGAAGCTCTGCCAAGTCTGAAGGATGCAATTATCCAACCTAAAAAGGTAAGCTGTTAATATCTGCCGTATTTTCGCTCTGTACCTGCCCAAAATACACACCTGGGGTTTAGAGAAGGAAAAATAGAAGTGTAGCCAAAACCAGATTACTCACGAACAGTACAAAGAAATATTTTATTACACTCATCTTGAACATACACAAAATACAAGATTAAAATCGGGGGATTGCACTCGAGCACATGTGCAAAAGTATCAATCTTGCAGAATGTATCCACTGTCATTGTGAACAGTGTATCCAACCGGTGCTTATATTATGTTACATGTGTATTTATCATTCGGCTGTATGCAGCCCCACACAGCCATTCAGTTGCAGCGGACGGGGCCGTACACACCTGAGAGAAGCGAGTGATGCCGCCGCAGGTGTCGCTGGGGGGGGGGGGGGGGGGGGTGCAGGAAGGCAACAGCAAAATAAAAGATGTAGATCAGATTTTGGGGTGCTAGTCCAAAGTTGGATCAAATAGTTTGCCAGCTGTCACACTGACCCCTTGCTATTCTTATACAACCCCCCCCCCCATTCTTGGAGATTTGAAGGAGGGCATTCCAGATGCGTGGAGTGGTGAATGTCAGTCACTGCCCAGACACTTTCTCCACCCCTATGTTCCTTGGTTAAAAAATGGCTCATTGGACTGTTCCCATCTCAAAATCTCCAATGTATAGGTGAATGACTTATGTATGCCACTTTTTTACTCAATTTCTGCTTCATAGTTTTGCTGGGAAGGGCATGCTTTATGAATCTTGAGCATGCTATGCTTTGGTTGGAGACTGCTGTGGAACCATTTTGGCTTGCCATTCTCTGCCCCTCAGTTCAATTTTATTTCTCCAGGACCACACAAAGTGGCCCAATGCCTGCTCTGTCCCTTCAAAGTTTGGGGTCCTGCTATGGCTTCTACCCTGGAAATGGGGGAAGAGGCTCATGGGGCAGGCATCAGGTCAGCGGCTTGTTGCCTGGAGTCTTGGATTCGGGGTCTCTGATGTTCCTCTTTTGAGAGCAGCTTTGTAGGTGAAATTAGGAATTTAAACTGAATTGTGAGATTAGGAGCCAGTAGAGAGGGTGCAGCACTTGAGAGGTGGAGCTGAGTTGAATAGAATAGAGGGTTGTCGGTAGGTTTGCAGGTATACCACAAACGTGGGTGTTGCAGTAGTGTAGTTGAGTATAAGAGCAGGAGTAAGGAACAAATGCAGGAGATTGAGTTGAAGGCAACAGAATGTGGCTAGTGACTGAAAGTGAGGGGTGACAGAGTCCAGCACAGACTGAATTGGGGAGCTGCAGTGATTCTGAGATCACTGAAAGATATTTTCTTGAAGAGAAGCAGAATTGGATGGTGAAAAATTCTGCTTTGAGGGAGCAAGGTGACATGAATGGACTGCAGTACATCAGCCTGGAATGCAAGATTGAAGGAAAGTTATTTAGACCGGAGTTATGGGTGCCATCTGCAACAGTTACCGTAGGCCAAGACCATATGAGTGTACAGCCAGTCAAAGTTTCTGTCCTAGGACACTCAGTGGGCTGGGAGAGGAGATGTTGGCATGGGAATAAGGGGAGAGCCATGAAAATGCAAGGTCTTTACTCTTAATCTCCCTTTCCAAAAAGTCAAAAGGAGTGGTGAACTGGATTAGAGGCATAGTATTGGTCAAGTTTTTTTTTTTTTTTTGTTTTTTTTTTTTTTTAGGAATTTTTCAGGCAAATTAAAACTGCATCTTGCCAAGATTTTCTGCATTGCTGGCCCTCTCAGCTCACCGCCCTAAATGACTAAATATACCTCTTTATCTCCGCCACCCTACACATGTTGACTGCCAATACTAGGTTGAGAACCTAGTCCAGACCCCGCCCCTTCTGTAATGATGGCTTGAGTGGCACTCCATAGCTGCCATTGTAGCCCAGCTAACCCCTCCCTCCTTCCTTCCCACCCAGGTAACATTTCAGGACAGTCTGTTGGCATATGGAGGATAAGGTGTGAAGAGATAGCAGAGTCAGAATTAAGCCTCATGCTTTTAGCATGAAAATGAAAGGGTGAAAGGAACCCTGGAGGAGCGGTGCAAAGGGGTACTTGCCTGTTTGGAGGTCTGCGTGTGATTCGTAAAATTGACTGTAAATATTCAACTTCAATGCTGCATCTGTATAATACAGTATTCGAAGTTAAAAAAAAAAAAAAAAAAAAAAAAAACTGGCAGTGTTTTCCAGTTGTATGTGATTTTACCTATACCCTGAGCACACCTAAATCGGCTAGCCGTTTCTGGGAAAAAATGGCACTCGGTGCTGGCAGGGAAAATTCTGCCCCTCGCCTGCCCTGTGGTGCTGATGCTGTTCCAAACATGTTTTGCTGTACCTTTTCCTTTAGAAGGTGGCAGTGCCCCCTCCCCATCAGACATTTTATGGGTCCATGGGCCTGTCTTATGCACCGCTGTCGCCCTGACTCGTCTGCAGGAAACAGGATGACTAGGATAAAGATGCCCCTCCAATGGCCTTGGCACCTGGGGCAACCGCCCTGTTTGTCCTCCCTAGAAATGGCCCTGTCTGTGCTGCATGGGCGTGTGAACCGCTGGGGAAAAAACACTTTTGGCTCAATTCTGTGGGCAGAGGTTTTTATTTTGCTGTGCAGTCTTGTAGTGGTAATTTTATATAATCAGTATTTTGCTCTTACTTGCAGCTTCCACCAGCCTCGATGGAAACTGAAATTAAAGTTGCCTGTCCTGGACTCGATGACCATCCATCTCCTGTGAGGTCTCCTGTGAATGTACGTGTAGAGGTTTCTGGCTTTATTGGTTTCTGAAAGATTGCCTTCCATAATTATTGTGGGGGGTAGGTTGCATCTTTATTCTAAGTATGTCTCACACCCTGCTTTGGAAATATTCATTAAATATTCATTACACGTGGGTTATGTCCAGTAGAGGGCGAACTTCTGCAGAGATGAATAAAAAAAAAAGAAGCCCCTCCCGGCCCATAAATACCTGGGACCTCCCACACATTCCCAGTAATCGTCTCTGCAGATGGCGAGCAAGTCAGAAGATGAAGTCTTCTCCTTGCAGGTAAGCCAGGTTCACACCTGGCCATTTTTTATCCCTATTTCTGCCCGGACCTGGTTTAAGTCCCCCTAATGCCTCCCAGCCTTGGCTGTAGGTCCGGGTGAAGGTAGGATTCACAGGTGTACTGATAGGAGCCACGCTCCTCCGTGAGACCCCATTACAAGGGGTAGGTGGCTACCAGGTTGGTGACCCTGGTTTGGGATGCCCTGTCCGTTTCCCCCTGCTCTACTACCGTAGTTGGGGATCCCTCCCTCTACTTTATTCCCTTATTCTCAATGGGGGGGGCCTGTGACTTCTTCCTTGGTTTTTAGCTTCATTGATCCTCCCTTGTGTATGCGTGTGGGTGATTTTACTGTACAGCTTGATACATGCGGCGACCGTATTGAGAGCCGGCCGCCCTGTCGGCGCGGCGGCCTGCCCCACTCTCTCTGGCGCCCTCGGTGGCGCCTGGTCAATGGATGGGAATCCGTGTTGCTGGGTGAGGATGGGGAGGGGCCAGGCGCGGCGCGTGATCTGCGCTGGCCCGCCCTTTCTTTTCTGTCTTCTGCTCAGGCTGGGGATCGCCATTGTCGTGCTGTGAGTGCCCTGCGGGGCTTTGCTTGTTGTGCATTGTTTCGATTTGCGCCTTATCCAGCGCGGTGGCGGCCATTAGTTTTATTGTACTACTTGCGCATACATTATTATACATTATATACATTGTGGTGTACACGTAGTTGTGGTGTACACGTAGTTGTGGTGTACACGTAGTTGTGGTGTACACGTAGTTGTGGTGTACACGTAGTTGTGGTGTACACGTAGTTGTGGTGTACACGTAGTTGTGGTGTACACGTAGTTGTGGTGTACACGTAGTTGTGGTGTACACGTAGTTGTGGTGTACACGTAGTTGTGGTGTACACGTAGTTGTGGTGTACACGTAGTTGTGGTGTACACGTAGTTGTGGTGTACACGTAGTTGTGGTGTACACGTAGTTGTGGTGTACACGTAGTTGTGGTGTACACGTAGTTGTGGTGTACACGTAGTTGTGGTGTACACGTAGTTGTGGTGTACACGTAGTTGTGGTGTACACGTAGTTGTGGTGTACACGTAGTTGTGGTGTACACGTAGTTGTGGTGTACACGTAGTTGTGGTGTACACGTAGTTGTGGTGTACACGTAGTTGTGGTGTACACGTAGTTGTGGTGTACACGTAGTTGTGGTGTACACGTAGTTGTGGTGTACACGTAGTTGTGGTGTACACGTAGTTGTGGTGTACACGTAGTTGTGGTGTACACGTAGTTGTGGTGTACACGTAGTTGTGGTGTACACGTAGTTGTTATATGTTTTGCCAACGCTCTTTGTACATTCTGCATGTATAAGTGCTTGTCTATGGTGTACCTTACTTACGGGGGCCCCCATTTTGTTGTGTCCCGGGGTCCCCTGGCCAAAAATAAGGGCTTGCAAATCCTCCCACTAACGGACTTAAGGGGCATCCCGGGTAGCTTTCTAGCGTAATTTCCGCTGGTCATTGCGACTGCCATACAAATTACCATATGGAGGCTCCCCAGCATACTGGGCTCTGGCTCCCTTCGGGGCAATCCCAGCAGTGTGTGGGTTGGGGGGTATCTCTTGCGGGGAATAATGTGCTGGTTTGCATACCATGTGTTCAGCAGGCCATAACGCGGCAGTCGGGCCCAGGCATCATCACCTACCCCACCTTGACTTATCCGTACCCCAAGTGACACTGTCATTAGCGGGGAGTCGCAATCTGATGTATGTGCTAGATTGGCCAACATCGTGAAATTGATTCTAGCTCTGCGGCCAGGGAGGCCCCGGCTAAGAGAAGGCATCTGTCACCGGCCGCGCCGGTTCTTGATTATCATGATTCCCTTGACTGGTCTGTTCCCCGCTTGCGGAAGGGGAACTGTTTACGGAATCTGATGGCTCAGAGGATCAGCAGTTTTGGATGCTGATGCTGGGCAGGGGCTTGGGGATGCCGTGGATACCCCCAAGATCCTGGCCCATTTATTTGAGGTTTTGGCTATTTCTCTTCCGGCGGAGTCCCCTCTGCAGAAGGGGGAATTTTTTGGGACCTCTAGGCCTCGTCTGGAGTTCCCAAATCGGATACATTTCGAATATTTGATTCTTAAGGAATGGGAAGGACCTAGCCGGCTTCCCGATTTTCCTCAGGGGTGGGATAGGAAGTATCCCTTTCCGGTGGATGCAGTGAAGCCCTGGTCGTCCCCTCCCGAGGTCGATGCGCCCGTACTGGGATTGTCCAACACATCTGTGGTGCACTCTCCAGACGCCGCCACGATTAAGGATGGTGAGGACCGACATATTAATCAGATGGCTTGCCATGACTTTGGTAGCGTGGGTTCAGCCTTTGCGGCCTGTTTGTGCTTCTGTACTTACGGTTGTGGCTATCAGGTCTGTGGTTAGGGGCCTATTGAGGGGTTCCCAGCTGGACCCAGCCAGTGATGAAGTTGCAGCTCTTATGCGGTGTGAATCGTTCATGACCATTTGTCTTGTCTGCCTTGGATGACACAATATGTACAGCAGAACCTCAGCGTTGCTTGTGGCTATACGACGCTCTGTCTGGTTGCGCCAGTGGGCGGCTAACATTGCGGCTTCCCTTTCTGGGTAGGCGGCTGTTTGGAGATAAATTGGTTTCAGTAGCAGAAGGAGGAAAGCTACTGCCACACAAGAAGCAGCGTCGCTCCTTTCGGGGGGCAGGTTCCTTTTTTAATCCTTTTTTTCGCGGTGCCAGAGCAGGCAGAGGTGTTGCCTTCTCTATCTTCAGGGGTGATTCCTGGAACAGAGGCGGCGGATGGGCCCGTCCAGGACCTGTCTGGGGTTCCAAGCCCGCTGCAGTGCCAGCTCAGCAATGAGGGGAGGGGGGGCGGCTGCGGCATTTTTTCCAGGTCTGGGAGGTCACAGGTCAAGTGGATCTTGGAAGTGGTCTCTTCCGGGTACAAGCTGGAGTTCGAGTGCGGGCCACCTCCCAGAGTCCTCAGTTCTCAGGTCCCCTCGGACCCCCGGGCTGCGCAGGGGCTCCTGTTGGCAGTGCAAATCTGGACATGGAGGTCATATGCCGGTGCTTTTCTCAGGGAGAGGCTGGGGCTATTATTCCAACCTCTTCACGGTTCCCAATAAGGATGGATCCATCAGAACCATTCTGGATTTAAGGCTTCTCAACAGGTTCATCGGAACCAAGTTACGCATGGAGACTCTGCTTTCAGTCATCAATTCCCTTCGTCAGGGGGTTTTCGTGACATCTATAGACTTCAAGGATGTTTACCTTCATGTACCATTCTACCCAGCACACCAGAAAGTTATCAGGTTTGTGGCAGGAGATCAGTATTTCAGTTGTGGCCCTCCCTTTCGGGTTGACTTCGGTACCAAGGGTGTTCACCAAGGTGCTGGCGGGCATAGTGGCCCTTCTCGGAGCCCAGGGCATTCGCATTGTGCCGTATCTGGACGACCTGCTTATTACAGCTTCTTCACTATGTCAGGCGGAGCTGGACTCCAGGGTGGCGGCGACACTGGTAAGGTTCGGATGGGTGATCAACCACACCAAGTCTTCTCTCTCCCCATCAAGGGAGATCTCATTCCTGGGCATGAATCTGGATACCAGTCAGGCCAGAGTGTTCCTACCTCACCCAAAGATGCAGAGGGTTCAAGATCTGATACGTGTTCTCCTGGCCATTCCTCGCTCCTCTATCCGGCTAGGGATGAAACTGGTAGGATTGATGGTGGCTTCCTTCGAGGCAGTCCCCTTTGCTCAGTTCCACATGAGGTCGTTCCAACTCCGTCTATTGCTGAACTGGGACAGATGTCCTTGGATCAGTCCTTTTTGCTGGCTCCCAGGGTTCGGCAGTCCCTTCAGTGGTGGCTGGAACCAAGCAATCTGATGAGGGGCAGATCCTTTCTGGGCCCTTGTTGGGAGACGGTTACCACGGATGTCAGGCTGGGGAGGTCTCTGGACGGATTTTCAGTTCTAGGGGCTGTGGGATCCTCAGGAGGTTCACACCCCCATCAATGTCTTGGAGCTCAGAGCTGTTCGGTTGGTTCTGTCATGCTTGACGCATCACTTACAGGGCTTACCGATCAGGCAATCGAACTGCGGTCGCTTACATCAATCGCCAAGGAGGGACTCGCAGCAGGAGTGCCCTCAGGGAAGTTTCTCTGATTCTTGCAATGTTACATGCATCTCAGCGGTATTCATTCCGGGAATGGAAAACACGGAGGCGGACTCCCTGAGCAGGGGATCCTCTCACCGAGGGGAATGATATCTCAACCACAAGGTATTCCGGTCCCTCTGTCGCAAGTGGGGGACTCCGGAGGTGGATCTCACGTCGCAATCACAAGCTCCCAGCGTTTGTCTCTCTCAGGATCCTCTGGCCCTGGCAGTGCACACCATGTCTCTTGCCTGGAGTGATTGGGGGTTTCTGTACCAGTTTTCCCCCCTTCTCCATGGTGGGCAAGGTGGTGCGCAAGCTGGCTCAAGAGGGTGCGCCAGCAATTCTGGTGGCCCCAGGGTGGCCAAGACAGGTTTGGTCCATACCACAATTTACAAACGCTGGCATTGACGGCGTGGCTGCTGAAACCTCCATCTTAATAGGTTTGCCTGATGCTGTGATTCAGACACTTGTTAGGGCTTGGAAGTGATCTTCCTCTAACATCTTCTACAGGATGGGGAGGTCTTGATTGGTGTGAGGCTAGGGCCTTGCCTTGCAGGGTGTTTTCGATCCCTAGGATTTTGGACTTTCTTCAACACGTTCTGGGCCTGGGGCTCCAGCTTAGTACATTGAAAGGGCAGATCTGCCCTGGTGGTCTTCTAAGGTCCTTTGTTCTTCGTCCTTTTGGTTAAAGCTTTTTTCCAGGGGGTCACTCATGTGCGGCCCCTCGAAAGCCTTGTGCCTGTTTGGGATTTGAATTTTGCATTTTCTATGCTTACACCAAAGATTGCCCTTTTGGTGGCTATTACCTCTGTTCGATGTGTTTCTGGGTTTGCGGCTCTGTATATTCAGGCCTCTTACTTTGAGAGACACCAGGACAAGGTGGTCTTCCGCTTTAAGCCGGATTTCCTACCTAAAGTGGTCTCTGCTTTCCATCTCATTCAGGATGTGGTTCTCTTCCTTGTGTCCTAAGCCTAGCAATGGCAAGGAGAGGGCCCTGCACTCTTTTTGGATGATTGTTGTGTGAAGTACTATTTGGTGGCTACTTTTTTTCTGTAGGGGTGGACGCCTTGTTTGTGGTGCCCTCTGGGCCCAAGAAGGGTTTGGCGCCGTCAAGTCTACCATTAGTAAATGGATATGTCTGGTCATTGTTGGGGCCTATATTGCCAAGGGGAGGGTTCCCCTTTCAGATTACTGCTCTTTCTACTCGTACTGTTGGGGCTTCCTGGGCTTTTTAGCACCAGGCTTCTGTTGAACAAGCTTGTACGGCTGCTACTTGGTCTTCTGTTCATACCTTTTCCAAGTTTTTATAAGGTTGATGTGCAGGCCTTTGCGGCCAAAAAGCGGCAGTGGTTTAATTTGTGCACTTTTGCCTGTTGGGATCCCCACCCTTTTTGGACACTGCTATTGGATGTCCCACGTGTAATGAATATTTCCGAAGCAGGGTGTGAGACCTACTTAGAATAATACCATTTTGTGATTACTCACCTGTAAAATGGGTATTATAAGTGTGTCTCACACCCTGCTTCGCCCCACCCTGAGTTGTATCTTGGATCCTCTGTTTGGATCCTCTGGTGATACTGTTTTTCTCATAGATTTTATTTGCTCTTCCTGGTCCCCTTACTGCTTTCTTATACTGGGGAATGTGTGGGAGGTCCCAGGTATTTATGGGCCGGGAGGGGCTTCTTTTTTTTTTTTTTCTATTCATCTCTGCAGAAGTTCGCCCTCTACTGGACATAACCCACATGTAATGAATATTTCCGAAGCAGGGTGTGAGACATACTTTACAGGTGAGTAATCACAAAATGGTATTTTTACTTTGTATTGAGTCTGAAATTCTTATGGTGCCCCAATCCTAGATTAAGCATGGAAGGTCTTGAACCAAACTAATATGGTATTTTTTTTTGATCAGTTTTATTGAAAAAAGATTTCCCCAGTCTGCTCCCCATTAGTAAGGTAATAACTCCCCCATAACAGCAACGCTCCTACCTAACCTCTCCAGTACTCCTGGGCCCGGTCCCGAACTCATTATTTCTGGGTTCGTCCTCAACCAGTCCCACAGGCCAACTAGAAGTACCCAGAGATCAGAGTATCGCACACAATTGTCATGCAAAAGAGGAAAATCAATCCCAATAACCCTCTTAAAGATGCAGGGCGAGATTAAGAAACCAAAAGATGGGGGGGGGGGGGGGGTAAAAAAGTGAGAATGAAGAAAGAAATAGGAAAGTATGGGTTCCATGCTTCCATAGCCTCGCCCCGAAGGGCCGCCTGCATATTAAGTTGTTGAAAGTTCCCAGTGGGAGTGACTCGGCTGAAAGTGGGATATCCAACCCTCCCGAATCGCTAGGAAGGACGCAGTCTCCCTGCATAGAAGCCGCCATATTCTCAAACGCTATCTTGATGGAAGTTTAGGCACAACAGTTGCCTCTCCATCATGCCTTGGTGGTCCCTCATTCAGATGAACTGGATATGGCTCTTTTTTTGTTGGAGGGGGACCATTATTTGAGATTAAGTGACTCCTAAACTTCACATGCATTGGATCTGGGGGCAGTTGAGTATGATCACTGGAAAGCAGAAATGGGGCATAGACAGACAAAATGCATCCTGAATAGAAAATCAGTGTCTCTAAAATGTTGTGAAGATTTTAGGGTCACATAATTGGGTTTTTTTTTTTTTGTTTTTTCTACGGTCTTCTGAAGATGCATAAAAACAATTGATTTTCTAGGTTCCATCATCTCCCGTCCCTGAAGTTCAAGCTTTGTCTCCAGTGAAGCTCTACATGACGAGTCCACTTCGAACAGAACCACTGCCAGAGAGAAATCCAGTAAGTTGGACATATTTTTAGGTGGTTGAATGTAAACCGTTAGGATTATAAAAAAATATCAAATCGATGATACAACAATTGTGCACTGTAGGTTCTAGGTTGTGGTTGCCAAAAGGAATCGCACCAATGACCGCATATAGAAGATTGTATTGTGCACACTATTTTTACATATGAGAAACTGCCCTGTAACATATTTAAAATTGGGGACTAAACTGTTACTGTATACAATAACCACTAGACAGTATAGATATCACAGGGGATAAACAATTACATAAAAACTTTGGCAATTGTAAATTTAAACAATATACAAAATTAACTAGTTACCAAATGTGCCTAAATGACCTGCTCTTAGTTGCCAACCCAGGGCCGTTGTGCAAACATCATCCTTGATCTCCGCCCAACTAACTCCCCCAATCTTGAAAATCCCACTATCAAAACTGACTTCCTGATGGAGGTGACTTCATTCACATGACATATTTAAAACTCCTGTTCATGCCCAATGCTATTGTCGGCCCCGCCGCAGACAAGATGGCTGGCTCTCCATGCATACAGAATTAACATTTAAGAGGAGCCCAATTACCACCTAAGTGAAAGAGCAGAAGGCTGTTTTTGTTGGGACCCTCTATTTTCTTTCTAATCCATTCCAGCCCATCCAGAAGTCATCACGGTTGGGTAGCTCCACCCCAAGGGGGAGTTGACTGCAAGATCAGAGATGTAGCCCCTCCCAGCCCCCTATGAAGGCAGCTGCCTCTCAGGCCCCAGTTCTTCTCTTGCAGTTGACTGCACAGGATCGCTTACACTCTGACTTTTGGCAGCAGAGCGGGGCCCCCCAGCCTGTCGGCTGGCTGCAGGACCCTATTTCCTCAGATCTCCTCTGACCCATCCTTGCCTCCCAGCTTTGGCTGATACCAGGGATCCGTGTACGGTAGGGTGAAACGCCGGTGTCTGGGGGGTTTTTGGTAGAGCACATGGCTCTTGGCCGCAGGCTTTCTTACAAAAAGCAGGTCAGGCATTATGGTGAGCCTGCTGGGAAGCCACTTATATATATCTTTATATATACCCTCCCTTCTCCCACATGCTTTATTATGTTTGTGTATATGTGTGTGCTTGGTGCTACTACTGGGGGAGCGGTGGAGAGTTCATCGCCATAGCATGCTACGGCAAGGAGTGGTCCGCTGCCGCTCCTCCCACTTCTTACCTTCCTCGCTCCCTCGCCGTGCGGTAGTCCCAGGCAGGGCCGTGGGCGCACGCTCCTCGCGGATTGGGGGGGGGGGGCGCTATGGCGGGTGGCGCTTGCGGCTTGCCGTCGCTCCAGTGATGCTCCCCCGGCCGGATCCTTCCAGAAACGCGCCCTGCTGCTGCGTGCTGTAACACAGCTGCCCTGGCCTCGGTGGCGTATCCCTCTTGCCTGGCTGCTCCTCTCTCCTCTTTAGCCCTGCTCAGCGCGGTCATGAGTCCCTCTTATTACTGTCATTCTTTTAAGGGGGAAAAGGGGATAGATGCTTATTTTTTAGGGTATTTATGTATTACATTACAGCAAAAATACATGGAAATAAACAGTAACCATGTTGTTCATGACATTATGGGTCATATTGTAATTACTGTATTATCTTTTTGATTTTAGATTGTGGGCTTTAGGTTGAGAGTTCCTCCCGGCCCCTATTAAAGAGGGATTGGCTACTAGGCTTAGGCCAATAGTGTCTCTTAGCCTTAACAAATATATCTAATCAAAATCACCATAATGGAGGCATCGGGGATAGTGAGCCAGGCACCCCACTTGGGCAAGACAGGCTCTGTCCCTTGTGCAGATGGAATCCCCTGGGTGGATTCAGCACAATTTGTTCCACTTGTGCCAGAGGCATTGTTTTGGACCATGAGCGGGCGGTCACTCCTGACCCTAGTCCTGCGTTACCACCTGCCTCTTCGGATCCTCCGCTGCTGCAGTTAGCCCCTAGTGAAGGGGGAGCCAGCAAGGGGACGCATGCTGATTTTGCGCACAGGCTGGCTAGCCTTGAGAAACAGATCTCGTTGGCAGCCCCTAAAAAGGCCTCGAGTAAGAAGCGGCACTTGGAGCCAGTTATTTAGATGATTTTTATGATTCTTTGGGCTCCGGAGGAAGGTGAGTCGCCAGATAAACCACTATCAGTGGCTGAGTTGTTATCTGCCGGAGACGACAGCATCTCTGGTTCCTCCTCGAGTGAGGATTCCTTCCTTCCGGATGATACGGAAAGTTTGCTTTCTTCCGTTTTTGATGCCTTGCACATTCCCAGAATGGCTAAGAGGAAAAAGGGTGATTTTGTTTCGGCCTGAAGGACAGCGGCAGGTTTTTCCCGGACAGAGTCCTGGACCGAGTGCTAGGCAAGATGGCCAACGAGGAGCCACCGGGTACCTGGTACCCCCTCCTTGACTGAGGAGTTGGTTTGCGGACATAGTAAAGATGTCAGATCACTACATCATGCCCGGCGATCCAGAGCGTCTCACACAGGGGTCGCTATGGCACCCAAATTTACGGACGCTGGCTTTGACGGCCTGGCTATTGAAACCTCCATCCTGACGGAAAAGGGGTTATCGGCCATGGTTATTCACAAAATGATTCAGGCATGGAAGAGGTCTTCTATGATATACTACAGAGTTTGGCGGGCCTATATCGCTTGGTACGAGGCCAGGAGCTTTCCTTTTCAGAAATATTCTGTTTCTAGAGTCCTTGAGTTTCTACAAAACGAGCTAGACTTGGGCCTCCAGCTGAGCACCCTTAAGGGTCAGGTCTCGGCCTTATCCATTTTTTTTTTTTTTCCAGAGGTCCATTGCCAATCATAGATCAAGACTTTTTTTCAAGGGGGTCACCCATGTCCGTCCACCACTTAAATCAGTCTTACCGATGTGGGACCTAAATCTGGTGTTATCTGCTCTCCAGGGTGCCCCCTTCGAGCCATTGAATGGCGCTACATTGACTTTGCTGACACTCAAGGTGGTTTTTCTGGTTGCAATCACCTCGGTGCGTCGCGTATCAGAGCTGGCCGCACTATGTATGAAACCACCCTATTTTGAGATGCACAGAGATAAGGTGGTTTTTCGTTTTAAGCCGGATTTTTTGCCTAAGGTCGTTTCTCCATTTCAACTTTTTTAATGAGGAAGTTGTCTTACCTTCCTTGTGTCCAGCCCCGGCTAATCCCAAAGTACGGACTCTCCATGCTTCGGATGTGGTCCGAGCCATAAGGTATTACCTGGCTGCGACTACATCCTTCCGGAAATCGGATTTGCTTTGTCTTAACCGAGGGTTCTAGGAAGGGATTGCCACAAGTCCGCACTCAGTAAGTGGATTAGGCAGGCGGTCGTACAAGCATATTCTGCCAGGGGTAAGGAACCCCCTTTTCAGATCACAGCTCATTCCACTAGAGCCATTGGTGCCTCTTGGGCTTTTAAGCACCAGGCCTCGGTGGAACAAGTTGCAAGGCTGCTACTTTGTGAAAGTATGAACTGAAGACCAAGTTTTATAAGGTTGATGTCAGGGCCTCAGCTGACGCTGTTTTTGGCCGAAAGGTGATTCAGGCGGTAGTGAAATGAACTACTGTTCCGCACTGGGGATCCCACCCATATGGACACTGCTTTTGGATGTCCCAATCGTGATGACTTCTGGACGGGCTGGAATGTATTGGAAAGAAACCAATTCTGTGAAACCTGTAGAATTGCTTTTATTTCCGATCCATTCCAGCCCGTCCACCCCGCCCTTGAGGTTTGTCCTGCATGCCGTTTATGGTGATTAAACCATTTTTGTTCATAGGACACTAGTTATACAAGTTCTGGATTTTACAATTTAGTTCGAGAGAGTACAAGCGGAGGCTATGTGAAGTAACATGGTCTCCTAATTTTTGGACCTCCCGGCCTGCCTCTTCTATTGAGTACGGCTTTTAAATTACTGGGGCCTGGGTGAAAGGCAGCTTTATAGGGGGCCGGGAGGGGCTACATCTCTGATCTTGCAGTCAATGCCCCCTTTGGGGCGGAGCTACCCAATCGTGATGACTTCTGGACTGGCTGGAACGGATCGGAAATATGAGGATGACACTGTAGTGTCTGTGCTGGCTCCATGTTTACGTGGGCCCTTGGGTGGCATGGTCTCAGTGGGTCCCTTGTTGCATCACATCACTGAGACGTCCCAAATTTGGATGAAAAAAAAAAATTCTACTGTGCCTTTTCGAACCTTTTTTTTCCTGATCTTCTCTGACAAGCATCAGGTTGTGCCCCATTGCTCTATTAAAGTGATTGGCAAGTCAGTTAAAAAATATCAATTACCTTGCATATGAGTACATCCAGTGCTCTGCTTCCTGCTATGTCAGTCTAATTAGTGAGGAAATCACTTCCTCATGCAGCTTTCAGTCTCCACCCTGCTGACCTGGTCCTTCAATCAACCTTCAATGGACCAAGAACAGAAACACTCCCATTCTCTGCTGGGATGTTGTGATTGGCTGCCCCTCTACAGATATGATACCCTGCCCTCTTCTGGCCACACTGTGCTCGCTGGATGGAGACTTCTGCACCATCTCACCCCCATTATTCCCAGGCATCCTCCTGGACAGCTAGCCGCTTCTCTCCCTAAATAGGAAACGCAAAACGGAGTATTAAAGCCCCACCCCTTCCCCTCAACCCTCAGTGTTTCTTCTCCAGGAAGCATCTGGAGTAGATGGTGGGTCCAGATCCTTGGTATATGGGGCCCCCTTTACCCACTGCACCTCACTTACCAGGTTGGGTATTGGGTCCTTGCAGTGCCCAAGGCGGTATTTCAGTAGTTCCCCAGGATGGCATCCTACATCCCATAGTTTCATTATATCCTGTGTGTGTTTTTTTTTTTTTGCATGGGTGTCATTTATTCTATGTGCTGCCAGTAATAACTAGAGGCACAACAATGTAGTGTGCTTACATCACATCACTGTTGCCACACCCACTTTCTCATTTTTTCCAAGTCATCCTTCAGCTTGACCACGTGGCGAGATTATGCTACACCCCCTGGGAGGAAACACAAAACAGGAACAGAGGTTAAAAGCCCCACCCCTTCCTCCCCACCTTAGTTCTTTGTCCCAAGGTTTCCCAGGAAGGAAACTTGAGTGTGCTGATGTTTTTTTTTTTTTTAGTCAACAGCCAGTTTATTTTAATTTTATTTTCTGACCCTCCAGAGTT
Source organism: Gastrophryne carolinensis (assembly GCA_027917425.1). Taxonomy (NCBI): domain Eukaryota; kingdom Metazoa; phylum Chordata; class Amphibia; order Anura; family Microhylidae; genus Gastrophryne; species Gastrophryne carolinensis. Next base: position 235,787 of record JAQIHN010000134.1, read on the forward strand.
TGGAGTTAGCCAGCTGCACCAGATAACCCACAGGAGACCCTGTTTGGAGACTGGATACACCACCAGTGCTCTTCAAATCCTCTGTGCTGCACCAATCACCAGAATCAAAATTGCACGTACCCGACTTTCTTTTGGATTCACTTTTCACTTTTCAATTTACTCAATCATTTATTATGATTCAAATACAGGAAAACACCGCGCTTAATCTCAATAATGATGGTTCAATTACATATGAAGATAACTTTGTCTTTAAAAATGCTCAAACGTGCTGGACCACTTATCCCTCCAGTCCTCAATAGAATGTTTGGTTTATTTGGTTACATTTATTATGATTCGTTGAGGTTGAAGAGCCCGCACCTCCGTAGCCCGCGGCAGAGAGGTGTTCTTAATATTGGAAGTTGTGTGTGTTTTTGGATTTGTGAGGCGGAATGCGCCTTTGGCAACATATTCCATTCCAGGATTTGACATGCAATGAACGTGTGTGTAAAGGAACATAATGTGTTTGAATTTTACAAAACTGTGTTATGTTATGTGCTATTTTGATCTTTCTTATGCATGTGGATTCTAATTATTATCCTGAGGGCAAACAAGTGGAAAAAAGTGAATCATAATAAATGATTGGATTCCCTTTTTCAATATAGTTCCTCACTAGAACTTCTAAAATACTCTGGTACGTGCAATTTTGATTCTGGTGATTGGTGCAGCACAGAGGATTTGAAGAGCACTGGTGGTGTAATCCATTTTATGTATGGAGTTATAAGGACAGTGAAAATTAACCATTTCAATCCCCGCGGAGTCATCCTATGTTTTTAACTTAAAACGTTTAATAATACTTTTGCACTGTCCCGAACTTCGGTTTTCAAAAAGATCCTGTACTTCCTAAGCTATTTGTTAAAGTGTAGCCTGAGACAATGGGACAACAATCGGACTTGCCTTTAGTATAACTAAGTTTCTCTTCTTAAAAACTAGGGGTGTGAATTGGCAAGAATCTGGTGGTACGATGCTTATTACGATACACGTATGACTATATATCCCGATTCAGTCTCAAAAAATGGTGAGGTCCCCCCTTACCCAGCATAACCAGCCCATACCAGCTATGGGGGCTTGTAGAACAGGGCGCAGGGGACAGTTTAGGTGGCCCCCGGCCCTGCATGCTACAAGCTGGCATAGCCTCTGCCCCCCCCCCTGGGCTTTGGGGAGGCAGGTAATGGGGGGGCTCGGGGTTAATGGCAAGTTGCCCGCTAGCCGCAGGTGACTTGCCAGACCCAGAGCCTTATGAACTGGTATAGGGGGTCACATAACCCTTTGTAAACTGGTAAGCGGTCTAACAGTAAAACACATTTTTTTTTAATACAATTATTCTTTACTCCCCTCCGATTGTGGGCTCCTGTGTCCCTTGCCGATCCGATGACTGATGCCGTGATCGCCAGCCTCCTCCTCTGGCCAGAGATCACCGACATCTGACACGCCGGGGTGATCTTATCACGGCGGGGTTACTCGTGAAGATGGCGAATCAGAATCGATTCTAGAAAGGAAAAAATGTATTCTAGTATCGTCTAATGAAATAACGCGATACTTGACAGAATTTAATTTTTTTTTTCTGACACCCTTTAAATGTTTTCTCTCAAGGTTTAAGTTGACCGGATCACGGCCTGTGGTTGCAATGACTGGCCACACCCGCACAATTCATTCAGTGGAGGGGGCGTGCCAAGAGCTGCCACCGCTTCCATCGTAATGTGTAGCTGACGCGACCAGTCTATACAGATGCAAGGGAAGAAACGCTGGACTTCGAATTATACCCGCAATCTCGCCCCGCCATCCCCGAACTACAAGCATCGAGCAATATAGCTGGGTGGGAGTATGTGCTGTTCGGTTTGTCTTGCTGGCCAAACAACTGATGTCCCTAATTTATTGGGGCATAAACCTAGTCCAGCCTCTTCCCACTAATACCATTTTAGAGGGGGGTGCAGGGGCAGTTCCAATTTTTTAAACCTGCTGGTTTTGAAGATCTGTTTTGAATACACCTGGATATGAAATATTTGATTCTGATGTTTGAATTTCCATGGTCCTAAGCAAACACGAGGGGTACACCAATATCCAAATCAAAATCAATCCCAAATTTTATTTGATAAGAATATCCACAACGCATTACATTAGAAATATTAGAGCAGACCTTCACCCTGAACAAGTCTCTTGTATGTCCCCCACCCTGTACATACAGATTGCCCACATTAATAATCATCCTACCTGCACCTATTGCATTTTTTAACCTTATAACATCCAAGATGGCGGCCTGTGGAGTTTTAAGGCTGCCTGCAGACAGGAAGTGTCTTCTGAATATGCCGCTTTGCATTCTGGGATTGCTGACCTTTTCCTGACTCCAGGCCTGCTCTGCCTGTGCAAAGCAGAGCTATAATATATGTGATGCTTCTGAGGCAAGATGGCGGTGCCCGTATCCTGGAGTCCTGAAGTTAGACCAGTGGGAGAAGTAAGCGACTAAACTTAAAAATAAACTATTTCCCGCATTTAAAATATATATATATATAAGGGTTTGGGCTTTTAAACCTGACCTTCAGCATCATATAATGAAAAGCATTAAACATGTAACAAAGAACATACAGGACAAAACTTGATATTCAACCAACAATTCAATATAAAACCATAAAAATTGAGATCATACACCATAGAACCACAATGGAACCACAATGGATAAGTTGTGCAAAAGTATGCAGAAATTATGTGCAAACCTGCCTATATTGATTGTGAACAATAAAGCTCAGTCTCAAACACCCTAGACCAACACCGTGAAAAAAACATTTCTATAGAGAAAACATCATTAAACAATCCAGACCCATATACAATCGCGCACCAAAAAAACCATATAATCAACATGGTCAGTATCGGATCTATGAATGGCAATTCTACCAATCGGGTCTCCCCACCGCCTGCCAGCATCAAGAGCCTCGCGTTCGTGGGCAAACTCCCACTTTCTCTGGAATTACCATTGTCCACTAGTGGATCTGACAAATATTGGTATGAAGCTTATGATGATTAGATGGACCAGGCCCGGCCTTAATTGTTGGGTAATTGTTGCACTGTGCAAGATGGTGCCCCTCACACCCAAAATGTAATGCGAGCAACAGAGGAAAAGCAAAAGGGATACAGAGATGAACGTGGAAATGAGTGATGGAGGGAAAGTAAATATTGAAGCTGAAAAGAGGCAAATGGGAGGAAGGTAGGAGGACGAGGGTAAGAGTGGGGATATGGAAATGGATGTAAGAAATAGGGGGTAAATCGATAAGTAAAAGGGTAAGATTTCGAAATGTGTAAACGGGAGCAGGGGGGGTTTTGAAATAAAGGGCTGCTGGTCCAGTCATGAGCTTCTGGCTCCCCCTTACAGAGGTTGGGGTGGTGCCCTGTGCAACCACACACGTTGCACACCCCAAAGGCATACCACAGTCGTTCTGCAACTTAATTGCTTTACACATATTGCTTTACACCTGAGCCATCTTCAAATTTGACCAAAACCTAGATGTGTTTTTTTTTTCTAAAAAAAATACTGGACAACATGCCCGAGGACCCGGTAATGAATGTAAGCAAAAAAAAAAAAAAACTTACCTCCAAATTTCCTGTGCGGCGTTGCATCCTTTTCTTTCTTGCACCACCATCTTGGATTTTCTCCTCTTTGGAAGTGATCCTTTGACCTCTTGCTTGAAAAAATCTCATGCATGCCCAGTAGGTATAGGAAGCGCCGCTTTCATCGGGCACTTCCCTGTACCAAAGGCTCATGAGAGCGGACACCAGCACTGAGAAGACCGCGCCCACCCAAATGACGTTGCAAAGAAGAAACTGAAACCCTACGATCGCAGAGGCCAGTAGAAGAAGAGGAATGCACGTCTAAGCTGAAGAGATGCCAGTCAACTGAACGTCTAAGAGGTGGAGGGCGGGGATTTGAAGAAAATGGGCGCTGCGAGGGACAGGATGTGAGGGTTGTCCAAAGGTAAGTCTGACTTCATGTTAATTCTTTTGAAGGGCACTCCTTTTGGTGGGTTTTGGTCCACCTTCTATTACACCATTCCACTTCTAGCAGCTAAGTGAGAATTGTTCCCTTAGTCCAAAAGGCTAACATAAGTGGAGTCCTTTTACAAACGGTCATACTGTTTCCTCTCCAAATGATTAGTGTAAACTGTGCCAAGCGGTGCCACCTTTTGGCATGCAGGACACACCATTTTACTTCTACTATTTCTGTTAGTGATATGTGGATAGTTACTGTCAAGATAGGATTTCACATGTCCTTTATATTTCTATGAAATTACCCTTTTAATCCTTTGTGCCCCTAAATGAGATTTGATTTCTTTTGTAGACCCCAGTCAATCTTCCAAGCAGTCGGCTTCAGTCTCCAAAGACTCCAACCAATGTGCCAATTTTACAGCAGCAGGAAGAAACCCGCTTGTCTGCCAGGAGCACGCCAGTGTCTGCCCATACCTCACCATTTCATGGGATGCAGACTGTAAGTACTGTGACTGCTTGGGGCAAGGTGGGAATGGGCAACAAATCGTAAATTGGACCAAATGTGCTCAACTTGTGGCCCTCTGAGCCATCTGATGTGGCCCCTGCCATACTGGGGAAAATACAACTGTAAAGGTTGTTAAAGCAGACCAAAGCCCACTGAACTCGTGAAATACATTTGCCCAAAGCTCCTGCCAATACTCTTAGGGTGTAGAACTAGAAATGGGTATTTTCACTTATCAAACCTTGCTGAACAGTTTTGCTGTCCTCCTCTCTGTAGGATTGCAAGTAATTAATCACTGCATAAGTGTGGCAATCACATCATTGCGCCACACAGCAATGGCAATGGAGCTTTAATGCCAGATAATGACGCCTGTTTTAGCTGTAGAGTCAAGCGGGAGCAGTTGCTATTCGTGGGGAGAGCAGTTTGGGGTATGTGCGTGAATGTGTGTTTTGGTCTGTTTTTAAATAAGGCTCAGTAGGGAGAAGATTGCACAAAGGGAGCCAAATGGAGGTGGCCATGGTGCAGGGGTTTAACTCGAGGGGGTGCTACTGCCCAGGTCAGGGGGGCCCATCATTGTTGCTCCTCTATAACTTGTGCTCACGTGGCATAATTTAGATAAACAGAAGAAAGAATTGGTGCATCCTTCATCTTCAGTCTTTAGTTGTCTGCATCCAAATGTGTTAAGACAGAAGTTTTCTGTATGAGCCATGAAAGGGCCCCATTTATTCACACCAGGGACCCATCACATTTAGTTATGCCACTGCAGTGGTGTCTTGGAGGTGGCATTGATGGTGCAACAATACCCCTGGGTGAAAACACTATCCTACTTGTTTTCTACGTGTAGATTTGTCTGTCCAGCATTGGTAGGGGTTTTGATGGGTATTGTGTGTGTATATATGGTTACGATTTAAAACTGATGGAGAAGGGCTATAAATATAGGTCCCAATGATTTGAAAAGGTAAGGCAATCGGCATGTGTATTGATGGCATGTGGGGGGGGTTGCTTATGAATGTGGTAAAAGGATGATGTAGTTTGTAGCGACAGTAGGGATCCTGACTGTTGCAGAAAATCTTCATTATGCTACTCAAATTAAAATTTGAAGTTCTCAACATGGCATGGCACCTTGATTTAGACCGAAAATGGCTAACTTGGTCTAATAGCTCAGTGTTGGGAGATCTACTTGGTTTTTGAGTGCTCTGTGAATTATAGTAAACCATGGTTCATGGGATTGTGGTTTACAAAGTAACTATCTAACCATCTCACACAATGGAGGAGAGCGATTAGGCATGGAGGGCAAAAGGAAGAGACGTGGGATTTTGTGCCCATGTTCCATATTCTATCTGTATAAATGTATTTGGGGTGTCTGGCACACAGCCTCATCCCTTTCTGCAATTGTCCGTTGGGAATGAGATGGTAGACTATGCCAAATGCAGATTTACACACAGCGAATAGGTGTTCTTAACAGATGCCCATTTCTCTACACTGCGCTTGGCATCCATCTTCCGATCTCCTGGTGGTAAGTCTTTCATCAACATGAAGCCTAGCTATCCTGGGGGTGGGGGGACAGGATTGTGCAGATCACATAACTGAACAGGCACAATGTTCATATTCTGAGACATTGTGATCCTTCCCCCCCCCCCCCCCCCCCACTTGAATGCCAAGCAATGGTGGTGGTTCAGTCCCCCTGACGGCTCATGGGTAAGTTGAGAACCAGGCAAAGAATGGCTTGTGTAAATCCTGCAATCAGCCCCCCAAGACACGAGACTAGGAAAATCAAGGTCTTTATAGAGGCCTCATACAAATCATGCCTTGTGCAGTAAAAATGTATATGCAACTGTAGCACCCAAACATTGGTCACTTGGTGACCCCCCAAACATTTGTTCTGTCCCTATCTAAATTAATTTAGGTGGGAAGAAGTCTGGATTCCTAAATGTTCTTAATGAGAACATCCAGGCAAAAACTTTAGACTTTCCACGAAATGTAGTTCATGGTGGCAACCTTAAAGGAGCACTATTGCGAAATTGTGTGACGTTAAAAATACATATAAACACATCGGCTAATGAGAGTTCAAAACTGAAATGCCCAAACTGAATAAAACTGCTGCCAAGCTTGTGGTTCATTTTCACATGGTGAGACTAAACTTGTCACCCCTGGATTTCTTCTTCCACCCATAAAAGTAACCAGCCTGGGGGCGTGGCTTGGCCGGAGAGCGGAATGGCTGCTTGAACTGTGTGCTCTTGGCGGAGTCTCCACTAACGCAGCTTTTTGAATACTTCTGACGGGCGATGGGCCGAATTGGCAAAGCCGGGGCTCCCGCAAAGACCCCCCGACCCTCGCAGACTGCAAAATCGGGGAGCAGGAACTTACAGGAGATGTTTTCTAGTCAGCGCTCGGAAGACGCAGCTCCTCGTGGGCCTAAAATGGCGGACGCCTCCTCCCCTCATGGCTCTCCAGACAGGAGAGACGAGATGCTCTCAGACGACGAGGAACAGGGCTTGGCGGCTCAACTAAGCCAGCTACCTACCCGCAGCGAACTGGCCAAATTCGCTCGAGACATCAAGTCCTCCATTGCGGAGGCGGTCGCAGATCTGAAGGCAGACATGCGGTCTCTTTCCCACCGCATCGACAAGGTGGAGCGCGAGGAGGCCGACACCAGCAAGAGACTTACGGAGGTTAAAGAGGTGGTCCTTGCTCATAATCAGCACTTACTGGGCTTTCACCGACATCTAGAGGACCTAGATAACCGCAACAGAAGATGCAACATCAGAGTGAGGGGTGTCCCAGAGGCGGTCGCACCGGACCAAACCCAGGAGGCCCTGACGTCCATCTTTAATTCGCTGTTGGAAAGGCCCCCGGACACCCCAATAGATTTTGTGAGAGCACACAGAGCCCTCCGCCCGCGGAGCACGGGGGATTCCTCCCCACGGGATATTATATGCTGCTTACAGAGCTTCCAGCTCAAAGAGGACATACTCTCTAAGGCCAGGAACAGAGATATGATCACCTTCAATAACAGTGAAGTGCAACTTTACCAGGACCTCTCCTTAATTACACTCCAACAACGTCGGGCCCTACGACCTCTCACTGCTGCCCTAAGAGAAAGGGGCATCCCTTACAGATGGCGCTTCCCGTTTGCCCTTTCCGCTTCCTACAATGGAAGGTCTGGTGTCCTACGCTCACCTGAGGATCTTTCTGAGTTCTGCGAGTTGCTACACCTGCCACAGATTTCCGTGCCAGATTGGCTCAGCGACTTTTCGATCCCCCTGCTGGTGCAGAGAGCTGGACGCCGGGGCCGTGTCGACGCCTCCCCCGGCCGGGCTCCGGAGGTCTCCCCCCCGCGAGACAGGAGAGAACGAAGCAGATCTGGACAACGTAGATGAACAGTTTGCAACCAGCCAGCACGCCAAACCGACATTATACGTGATGTATATAGTTAACTATCTGTGTTGTATATAGCTAGGTCGATGCTTCTGACGTAGGCCATTTTCTACTTAGCTATAGCTTATGTAGGCTTGTTATCCCTATCAGAATAGTAGTTTTTGTAAGATTCGCTCTCCTATGGTCCTCACCGGGGCTTTCGGCGCATTTGGCGTGGGGGTTTTGGGGGGGGACCATGGCGATGGCAATAGGAGGATTGGAGCACATGCTGCTAGTGGTCTCATTGCACAGACTGTAATCGGTCCCTCCGTCATAGTGACACTACTCTCTAATGGTTCTGCTTATAATGACGTCTGTGACGTGGGCCACCTATTGCTTAATCCCTCGACTATGTATGCTTGTTAACTCTATCATATAGGCAGCTGCTGTGTACCTCGCTCTCCTATGATATCCCCCGTGGCCCTCTGCGCTTGTAATGCGGGTGCTATGGAGGGATCCATGGCGACAGCAACAAAGACATTGATGTACATAACTAGAATGCCAAACCGACATTATACGTGATGTGTATAGTTATCTTTCTATATTGTATATAGTTAGGTCGATGCTTCTGACGTAGGCCATTTTCTACTTAGCTATAGCTTAGATAGGCTTGTTAACCCTATCAGAATAGTAGTTTTTGTAAGGTTCGCTCTCCTATGGTTCTCACCGGGGCTTTCGGCGCATTTGGCGTGGGGGATTTGGTGGGGACTATGGTGATGGCAATAAGAGGTTTGGTACACATGATGCTAGTGGTCTTATTGCACAGACTGCAGTTGGCCCCTCTGTCATAGTGACACTACTCTCTAATGGTTCTGCTTATAATGACGTCTGTGACGTGGGCCACCTATCGCTTAATCCCTTGATTATGTATGCTTGTTAACTCTATCATGTAGGCAGCTGCTGTGTGCCTCGCTCTCCTGTGGTATCCTTCGTGGCCCTCTGCGCATGTAGTGCGGGCGCTATGGAGGGGCCCATGGCGACAGCAACAAAGACATTGATGTACATGGTGCTCACGATCTAATAGCAGCATAATATGTTTAATTGACTGGGCGATGTGGGGAATTGACGGCGCCCACCCTCTCGGATATCCCGAGATCGCGACCCTGCCCCCCCCCCCATTCCTGCTGCGGGGCGGACTACCTCGGAGGGGACTCTAGGCTTTTCATTGAACAACGCTAGCGTCACTGGCACCCCTCTGGGGGCCCTGCGCTGGGCAGACCAGCTGCGCTGCGTCTGGGAGGCCTGGGTGGCTCCTTCGGGGCGGCCCGTTCTCCTCAAAGGGGATACATAGGATTCATTGGACACCTATCGCCAAAGACCACCTGCTGGGATGTTGTAGATAATATGGCCGACTCTACTGTAAAAATATTATTGTGTGGTCTGCTCCCCCGCTCTCTCCCCCGTGGCGTCCCCCAGGGGGTGCTGGGGAGAGATCGGGGTACAGTCATTAAAGTGTGAGGGGTGCATACCGTTGTATGCTTATGGAGACTATACTCTGCTTATTTGTCCGGGCTACTCTGTGACCTTATGTCCCGCTACTCACTTGATGCACGGAGACCGGAGCCCCTCCCTCTCGGGCGGCGGGACGGGTTGTCCTAGAGCTGTGACAGGGCAATATCAATAATGATGCCGCTCTGTGTATCCTCCTCCGGCTGGGACGCGGCTGGAGATCCTTATGGATGGGGCTCTGGGGCTGGCCGCCTCCCCGTCTGTGATGATTGACTGGCCTGCGGTCGTGCTGGTCGTAGCCTGTCTCTCGCTTGACTTGAGATTGGCCTGTCATTGCTTATAAGTAGATGTAATGGCGATATCTGCCTCCCTGGGGTCTCCGCGGCGGTGTCCCCCGGCCGTGCTCGGCTGGTGTGGGTGCTTCGGCGGTGACCACAGTGACAGCACTAAGGATCTCCATTGCAGAGGTGATCTATTGGATGTACTGAACACCTATCTGAATTATCAGGCGGTTTATTTAACATAGCATTTACACCCTTCTTTTGTGCCAATTCATGCCATGGTTATGACCCTGCTTAATGTCTACTTGGGGTTGGAGAGGAGAACTCACTTGAAGGTCTGTGGGTGATGTACCATACTCTATCCGCACAGGACGACCCATGGATGCACGTGTCACCGAGCTTAGTATACTCAAAATGGCGCTCTCAATGCCTAAATCCCAATTTGGAGCCTGGAAAGCGGGGGGGGGAGTAGAGAAGCAGGGGGGGCAACGAGCCAATTCTACCTATTCTCCTTATGGCTGGGGGTCACCTCTCAAAAATAACAAAAAGGGATATCTACATAGGCTGGGCGGTACGGGCTGGGGCGCAGGCCCACGGAAGTGGTGCCTATCTGCTACCTCTCTCTTTCTGGGTGTTGGAGTGGGGACTCCGCCAGCACTTCTGTTTTCCCCCTGCTCTTATCTCACATAGACTTGAGTAGTTGGACGGTGTGTCTCGCTCTTCGGCCTTTCACAGTTCCCCCAAAAGGGGCAACACGCTATAGTGGTGCAGTGGAGAGCCGGTCTCAGCGCTCTCCTCTGATAGGGTCTTGTGGGCTTTGCCCCAGATCGTGGGGGACAACTGAGGAGACTAGCCCTCTGGGCTCTTAACAGTTGTTCCAAGAGTATTCACCACTCTTAAGGAGGGGATCTGCCCCTCATTGCCTCCTTCCCTTTTTTCTCTGTCTTTTTTTTTACCTTTCCCAATATCTGTTACTTGTCCCTGTCTGGGTCCGCGTTTTGTGGTTGTTGGTGTGTTGTCAGTGTTCTCTGTCTGTACCCCCCCTTTCTTTCCTTCTCTTTCCTTTTCTTCTTCTTTTCCCTCTATTTCTAACTTTCTCTCCCTACCTTGCCTCCCCCTAATACCTCCCTGGACTGGTGGGGGTGGTTGAGGAAAGAACGAACCCGATTTAGATCGAGATATTTGCGGAGTGGGGCACCACTCTGTGGCCAGTTCTAAGATAATGGGGCCCCTGTGTCTAAATGTGGTTACTATAAATGCCAAAGGGTTGAATTTCCCTCAAAAACGTCACGCCCTATTTAGAGAACTCAGGAACTTTAAGGCACATATTGCATTGGTACAAGAGACCCATTTCCAAAGACATAAGGCTCCCTACTTGGGTAACAGAACGTACACGTCTTGCCACTCATCCCCTTCCCCCAACAATAAAGCTAAAGGGGTTGCTATTCTAGTGGCCCAGGAGGTGGGCCTTAAAGTGCTTGCGGTCGAGAGGGATCAGGAAGGCAGATTTATATTCTTAAAAGGGAAGCTCCCTAATGATCAGGTGATCACTGTGGCCAGTATATATGCTCCCAATAGAGACCAACACACTTTCTGTAGGACGGTCCTCGGGAGGCTACGGAATTTCCAGGAGGGAATTCTGATCCTTGGCGGGGATCTGAACTGTGCCATGAACCCCTTGATGGACACCTCGGACGCTAAAACTGCCATATCCTACAGAGCACTGAAACAAATTAAAAGGGCTTTACAGGACCTTACGTTAGTAGATACGTGGCGTATGATGCACCCGTCTACTAAAGACTACACCTACTACTCACCCATACATACCAAATATTCCAGAATTGACTATATCTACTTATCCCAGAGGGACCTTGAGAGAGTGGATTCGGTGCGGATCGGAAACATTTCTTTCTCTGATCATGCCCCGGTCTCGCTCTCCCTGACCCTTCCATTCAGGGAGTGGAGGGAATGGAACTGGAGAATGAACGAAAGTATTCTGAAAGAGCCCGGCGTAGTCGAGAAGCTCAAAGATTCCATTTCGTGGTACATCAAAGAAAATGATACGGGCGACGTAGACCCTCTGACTCTTTGGGAGGCTCAGAAATGCACATTAAGGGGGGTTCTGATCCAGGAGGGGGCGAGACTTAAGCGTGAGAGGGGGATGAGGCTGGAGGGATTGAATAGGCAGATAGCAGACCTGGAGGCTCAACACAAGCGCTCTCTTCTGCTGAAACATTTAGAGGAGCTGGACTCCAAGCGACAGGAATTGAAAGATCTTTTGACCAGGGAATCGGGCAGATTCTTCACCCGACGCTGTGGACTGTTTTATGAGCAAGGTAACAAGTCGGGGCGTTTATTGGCTAGAGCCATCCACCCGAAACACACACGGTCAAGGGTCGAGGGTATAAGAGGCCCTGATGGAGCTATATTCCAGAAAAACAAAGATATTGCAGGAACTTTTGGTAACTATTACTCCTCCCTGTATAACTTGCCGGGATGTGGGAGGTCGGGAGCTAGGGATTGCGAAATGGAAACCTACCTAAGAGAGTCCATGATGCCATCTCTGCCAAAAGGAGTTGTAGAGCAGCTTGAAGCGCCTATATCGGTCCTGGAGGTTCACGGGGCAATTAAGGCCTCCAGGCCTGGGAGGGCCCCCGGGCCTGATGGTTTCCCTACTCAGTTCTACAAAATGTTCTCTGACCGATTGGCTCCTCTCATGGCCCGTGCTTTTGAGTCTACTGCCTCTTCGGGTGTCTTGCCGGGCACGGCTCTGGAAGCACGGATCGTGGTGATCCCAAAGGAGGGTAAGGACCCCTCAGACTGTAAGAGTTACAGACCGATCTCTCTTTTGAACGTTGATATAAAAATTTTTGCAAAGATATTGGCGGACAGACTGAGGGAATTCTTGCCTTCCCTGGTAGGTCAGGACCAAGTGGGCTTTGTCCCGGGAAGAGAGGCCCGAGATAATGTAATTAAGGCCCTGAATATCCAGTGGTGGTGCAGATCCAAAGGGGTGCAGGCCATGATGTTATCGACCGACGCCGAGAAGGCATTTGATCGGGTGGACTGGGGCTGGATAGAGAAGGTCTTAGAACATGTCGGCTTAGGTGAGGCGGCCAGAAATAGAATTTTGGCTTTATACTCGAACCCCGTTGCCAGAGTCAAAGTCAATGATTGCTCCTCTCCCACCTTCCACATCCGAAACGGGACCAGACAGGGATGCCCGTTGTCTCCATTGATCTTCGCGCTCTCGCTGGAACCCTTCCTGCGGAAGGTTGATCTATGTGATAGTATCAGAGGTGTCCTGATAGGGGACAGAGAGCGAAAAGTAGCTGCATACGCTGACGATATGCTTTTCTTTTTGCGCTCACCGAGAGTGACGGTCCCTAATCTACTTAAAGAATTTGAGGTTTTCGGTCAGCTTTCAAACCTGAAAATTAACTATAGCAAATCTAGCGCCATGAACATATCACTGCCAGAGATAGAGGCAAAAGCTCTTCAAAGCTTATTCCCATTTAGCTGGGAATTGAAGTGCCTCAAATACCTGGGGGTTCTGCTGCCGGTCAATCCCTCCAGTCTGCTGCAGCTGAATTTCATGCCTCTGGAATCTAGGATTAGGAAAGATCTGAATAAATGGTCCAGTCTGAGACTCTCTTGGTTCGGGCGTATGGCAGTCCTAAAAATGAACGTGCTTCCGCGGATTCTATATCTGTTGCAGTGCATACCCATTAAGCTGCCAGACTCATTTTTCAATTCTCTGTCGAGAGGCCTGCGATTTTTTGTATGGGCAGGCAAACCGCCCAGGATTAGACGCAACCTCCTTCTGCTCCCAAGAGATCAGGGGGGGTCGGGCATGCCATGTATGAAATCTTACTACCAAGCCGCCCATATTGGGAGAGTGGTGGACTGGCAGATTAATGGGGCACAGAAGGATTGGGTGAGAATTGAGGGTGAGGCTGCCACGGGTGGGGGTCTTGATTCGGTGTGCAATCTGAGGTGGTGTGAGGTCCCGATAGAGGCCAGGTCTCATCCTTACATAGGCTCTTCACTGTCTGTGCTACATCTCCTCTGCAAGGGGGAAACTGCTCTGACCTCGTTTCCTGGTCCTCTATCCCCAATCTTGGGCAACCCGGCCTTCCCACCGGGTACACAGCCATCTAAACTGCACGATTGTGGGGGCCCCAGACCTCTGCGAGCCTTTCACCTCCAGAGTGGTGGCATGTTCCGGGACAAACTGAGTCTACAAGAAGTAGTTGAGGCAGAGATCCCCGCCTTTACATATTTTCAGCTACGACACTTTTTCTTATCGAAGGCCGTGAAGGACAGCCTGAAGAGAGAGCTGACAGAGTTTGAGAGAGTATGCCTAGGCCAGGGCCCCAAAGCGCATCTTTTGTCATGGGCCTATAACCTGATCAGGAGTAAGAGGAAACGGGACATTAAACCATGGGAAGCAAAATGGGAGGCGGATATTGGTCGGCCCCTATGTGAAGATGACTGGAAGAACATATACAGAAGCGCCCACAGAGGATTAATGAGTAGCTCGATGCAAGAAGCTAATTACAAATTGGTCACACGATGGTACCGCACCCCTGAGCTGTTACATTCAATTTTTCCAGCAGTTCCAAATGTCTGTTGGAGATGTGGAGCGGCGGGCGCCTCGATGGTTCACATCTGGTGGTCCTGTCCTGGGATACGTGATTATTGGGAGCAGGTGAGAGACATCTGTACTGAGGTTCTGGGTGAACCTATGGACTGGAGCCCCGAGAGTGTCCTTCTGGGGTGGTCATCGGACGGCAGGGGCATAGCAGGGGGCGCTCCCTTAGGAAGGCACCTTCTAAATGCTGCTAAAGTACTGATTCCAAGGAATTGGAGATCCCAAAAACCGCCCTCTATTAAGGACTGGTTCAGGCAGATAAACCATGTGGAAGTAATGGAGGAAATTTGCCATGCCAAACAGGATAGGATAGCTGCATATCTAAATATTTGGACGATCTGGGTTGTCTTTAAGGACTCCATCACCTACAAGCGGGTGTGGGATCCTTGATGGCATTAGACTGCTCCTGCGCTGACCTACAAAATATTATTCGGGAGTTCTGGGTCCCGTCTTGGAAAACCTCTGAACAGGAGTTGCAAGTACCTCTCTAACATCAACGGGGACAGATGGATGAGCGTTACCCTCTTCCCTCACCCCCACCTGCCCACCACCCCCCCCCCTCTCCTGACTACCTACCTAGGTCTTTCTGCTCCTCTCTCCCCCCCTGCTCCTTTTCTCCCCCCCCTCAAGCCCTCTGTGCCTTCTTTTTATGTTCTCCTGTGTTTCTGTCTTAAGTCTGTTTTGTCGGTCGGTCTATGTTAAATGTCACTTAGATGATGTTCAACCTCATGTCCAGACCTCAGCCCTCTGACTATATGCACTGGGGCAGCGATCAATCCTTGGCCCGGGTGGGCTGGGATGGGGGGTGGCCCTGGGTGCCCAGCCCTGGGATGTGGGCGCTTGGAAGGCCTGAGGAGCGACTCGTTTGCTTTGACGGGGGTGCTACAGAGTGGGTGTGAGACACTGGATCGGCCCCCCCTCCGTTAATATGACCAGGGCCCCTTGGTTTCCCGGGGGTGGTGCCCCTGGGGTTCTCCTGCCAGCTCATCTCCTCATATGTGTTATAGGATTTCTTTCTGCACCTTATATTATGCAATGTAAACAAATGATGTTATACAGTCTTGATGCCAAATAATACCTGGACAATCTGTATTTGTTTCATGTCTCTGTATTGTATTGTACTGAAAACCTTCAATAAAGATGAGTATGTTTAAAAAAAAAAAAAGTAACCAGCCTGGCTGGATATTGATGGGTGTATAAATGAGTATAGGGGGTGGGAGTAGTTCCATCACTATTTATACAAAATGTATTTATTATTCAGGGCCTGGATTTACTGCCCACTTTAACCCTCTCATCATCTAAGTATGTCTAGCTATGTGGAAAGACAGATTTGGTTGCATATATCTGCAGATACATGTGGAAGCCACACTGCCCCCACAAGGCACTCTGTGTTTAGTGTGGTCCCTACTCTTATTTTCCCTATAGCCCTTCCAGGTCGTCCCAGAGTGATGACATGTGGGTATTCCGCCCCCAGGGGGTGTTCGACTGCAGGATCAAAAGCTGTCGCTCCTCCTGGCCCCCTATAAAAGCAGGTGTCTCTCTATCAATTCCCAGTGTTCATCTTGCAGTCTGGCTGCTGAAGATCGTTGGATACTCTCTCCTGGATTTTGGCAGCTGAGCGGTGCCTCCTGGCCCATTGGCTGCTGCGGACCCTATTACCATTGATCCCAGGGACCCACTATTGCCTCCCAGCCATGCCTGATCGGGACTGGTGGTAGGAAGAACGCCGGGGTCAGGCGTTTGGCAGAGCTAGGCTCTGGGCCACAGACCCTGATTAATGGGTAGCCGGCCATAGGCTGATGGTGAGCCTATAGGGGAGGCGGGGAACCACTTATTGCCTACTGGCTTCATACCCTCCCTGCCCCACAAGCTTTGATGTGTCTTGTGTTTTTGGTGACAGTCACTTTGCTTTTATCCTGCGCATTTATACATACCTCCCTCACTCCCTCGAGTATGTCTCCTGCTCCTCTCTTCCCTCAATCTTGTGGCTGCTACGCTGTGAGGGGGGGATGCTGCTCAGTGGTTCTAAGGCCGCAACTTCTGTGACAGGCGGCTGAGGTGCCTGCGCACGCCGCGCGTTATTGTACGGGGCCCCGCTGTGGGCCACCCAGGGGCATTTTGGATGCGCAGAAATCTTCCTCCATCTTGGGGCGGGCGCTCGTTTTCACGCCGCCGGGGGAGCGGGGCCGCACGATGATGCTTTTCGCGTCACTGCCGTGCGGCTCGCCCCTCGAGGTATGCGCTGCTGGCTCTGCGCCATCTTGCTGCTGCCTTCCCTGCCACGCTGCCTGGGACCCCTCCGGTGTTCGCTGCTGACGTTGTCGGTGTCGTGAGTCCCTCTTGCTACTATCAATTGTTTGTTATGCGCATGTGCTGTGGGATACTGATGGCCACTTTTTTCTTGTGTCTTTTAGGTGGGCCCATTGATATATTGAGGGTTGTGGTTCCTCTGTCCCCTGCCCCCTCCCTTTTATTAAGAGGGATCACATAAGAGGGACTATATAAGTGGGCTAATTAGGTTTGGGCCGTCAGGGCCTTGTAACCTGCATACCAATTTTTTTCTAATCACCATAATGGAGGCATCTGGGGATAGTGAGCTGAGGGCCCCATCTGGGCGGGTGAAACTCTGCCCCATGTGCAGTGCATGCCCTCTGGGCGGATTCGGCATGGTTTGTACCACTTGCGCCCAGAGCGTCATTTTGGAGCATGATCGGGCGGGCGTACCTGCCCCTAGCCCTTCTTTGCCTACGGCCTCTCTAGAACCCCCGCTGCTGCACTCGGCCCCCAGTGAGGGGGAAGCTAGCAGGGGGCCCCATGTTGATTTGGCATACTAGGTGGCCAGTCTTGAGAGACAGGTCTTGCGAACTCCTAGGAAGGCCACGAGTAAGACGGCACATCGAGCGCGTTTACTTGGATAATGATGATTATCTGACGCTTTGGGCTCTGTGGAGGAAGGAGAGTTGCCAGAGGAATCGCGGTCCACTGCAGATTATTCTGCTGGTGCGGACAGTTTGTCTGGTTTCTCCTCGGATGAGGATGCGTGGCTCTCTGATACGGAGAAGTTGCTTCTTGCAGTGTTTGAGACCTAACACATTGTCCCTCCTAGAGTGGCTAAGAGGAAGCAGGGTGATTTGTTTAGGCCTGAAAGACAGAGGCGCGTCTTTCCAGAGCAGGCCCATTTTTCGAATATGATTTTCAAGGAATGGGAAAGGCCTAACAAGCTACAGTAAGGGCCTGGATAGGCGGTATCCCTTTCCTGAGGAGCTGGTCCGGCTATGGTCTCGTCCTCCCGAGGTGGATTCCCCTGTGTCGGGGTTGTCCAACACTATTATGCCCTCACCTGATACCGCTTCCTTACGTGATCCAGCTGACAAGCGCATGGATCAGCTGGTCTGTCATGCCTTCACCTTTGCTGGTGCCTTGTTTCGGCTTGTGTGTGCCGCGGCTATTGTCTCCCTGGCCATCAGAAAGAAGGCGAGATGCATTGTGGATAGCACTAAGGATTTTAAAGACCTCAAGGATTGCGTGGACTTCATTGCCTTTTTTGTCTCTGCCATGGACGATGGTGTCCGACTTGGTGCCAGGATTTCGTCCCTGCTTGTTGCACTTCGCCGCTTGCTCTGGTTGCGGCAATGGTCGGCTGATGCCGCGGCCAAAAAGTCGCTTACTGGTCTCCCCTTCGTGGGGCACAGGTTGTTTGGAGAGTCTGGACCTCCTGGTCAAGGATGGTAGACCTCCTCAGGCAGATGAGCCCCAAAAGGGCCGAGCAGGCCTCCGTCTATCGCTCCTTTCGAGGAGGAAGAGGCTCTTCATTTACAGGTGGCCGCAGAGATACATGGGGTAGAGGTAGGTCCCGCGGCCGACTTAATCCCACCTGGGGAGCCAAGTCCAAGCCCCCTGCCAAGTCCCCTCAGGCATGAGGAGGCGCTCTCCAATCCGGGTGGGGGGACAGCTTCTGCTATTTGCTCATATCTGGAGACGTCTCTGATCGGTGGATTTAGGAGGTGGTGTCCTCCGGTTACAAAATAGAGCTGGCAGTCAGGCCGCCCTCAAGATTTCTTCAGCCTCTGATATCCCAGAACCCATTGAAGACACAGGGCCTGAGATTGGCTGTGCAACACCACCTGCGGTTAGGTGTGATTTGTCCTGTACCTCATCAGGAACTGGGTCAAGGCTTCTACTCCCATCCTTCTTGGGAACTGTGAACAGATTGAACGTTGAGGCCTATCCTGGACCTGACAGGTCTCAACAGATTTGTCGGAGTCGGACATTTCCGCTTGGAAACCTTTACGGTCCATGGTGAGCTCGCTTCAGCCCGGTGACTTCATGACCACGGTGGATATCAGGGATGCTTATCTGCACATCCCGATATTCCAGGGGCATCAGAGGCTCCTGAGGTTTGCTCTGGAGGATCTGCATTACCAGTTCGTTGCACTGCCATTTGGGATATCCTCAGCCCCCTGTGTTTTCACCAAGGTGCTGGCAGGCATCATGGCTATCCTGAGGAATCGGGGCATTCATGTGTTGCCCTATTTGGACGATTTACTGATTGCGGCTCAGTCCCTTCAGCAGGCCGAGAGGGACACCCGGACGGTGTTATCCACTCAAGGATTTCGCCTGGGTAGTAAATTACCCAAAGTCTTCTATCACTCCCTCAACGGTGAGGTCCTTTCTGGGCATGATGTTGGGACACCCCTCAGGTCAAGGTATTCCTGCCACAGCCGAAGGTGTTGGGCCTTTAGACGCAGGTGCATGCCTTGCTGTCTTGTCAGCTGCCATCGATCCATCTGGGAATGAGACTGGTGGGCCTAATGGCGTCATGCTTCGAGGCCGTGCCCTTCGCCCGATTTCACATAAGTCCTCTTCAGTTGAACCTGTTGACCGGCTGGGGCCAGATGCGGGAGTCGCTGGAACAGGAATTTTCACTGCCCCCCTGGCCAGGCAGTCCCTCTTGTGGTGGGCAAGTCTTTTCTGGCTCCCCGGTGGGAAATGGTTACCACGGATGCCAGTCTGACTGGCTGGGGCGACGTTTGGCAGACGCAGAAGATCCAGGTTCAGTGGGGTCCGCAGGAGAACCGCTTACCCATAAATCTCCTGGAGCTGCGAGCGATCCGGTTGGTTCTTCTTCGCTTGACCCCACATTCAAGGGGTCGTGCGATCCAGGTTCGCTCGGACAATCGGACGGCTGTCGCCTACATCAATCACCAGGGCAGGACTCGGAGGAAGCGAGCCCTCAAGGAGGTGACCCAGATTCTGACAGAGGAAAATGTTCCCTGCATCTCGGTGGTTTACATCCCCGGGGTAGAAAACCAGGAGGCAGATGTCCTGAGCAGGAACGCCTCACGCCTGGGGGAATGGTCTCTCAGCAACAAGACCTTTCACGCTCTGTCTCCACTGAGGTCAGCCGGACGTGGACCTGTTTGCCTCCAGACACAATCGCAAGCTTCCAAGGTTAGTCTCCCTGTCAAGAGATCCTCTGGCCTTTGCCACAGACGCTCTGGCAATTCGTTGGATGGAGTTCAGGCTCCCTTATGCATTCCCCTTGGTTTCCACTCCTGAGCCGAGTGCGGCGCAAGATGGCCCAGGAGGGGGTACCAACCATCCTGGTGGCTCCTCGCTGGCCGAGAAGGAGTTGGTTTGTGTACATAGTTCAGATGTCAGTGGATCGATACATCATGCCCGACGACCCAGGGCTTCTTATTCAGGTGTCTCTGCGGCATCCCAATTTACAGACGCTGGCTTTGACGGCCTAGCTATTGAAACCTCAATCCTGACGTAAAAGGAGCTGTCGGCCACGGTTGTGCATACCATGATTCAGGCACGAAAGAAGTAATCTTCCAGAGTTTGGTATGCCTACATTGCTTGGTGCGAGTCCAAGAGTCTCCCTTGCCGCACTTTCTCTAAGCCATGTTGTAAAAACTCCAGAATCCTAGAGATAGACTTGGGTCTCCAGCTGAGCACCCTCAAGGGCCAGGTCTTGGCCTTAGCCATCTTTTTCTAGAGATCCATTGCTAATCATAGGTGGATTAAGACTTTTTTTCAGGGAGTCGCCCATGTCCGTCCACTGCGTAAGTCGGTAATACCGGTTTGGGACTTAAATTTGGTACTTTCTGCTCTTCAGGGTCCTCCCTTTGAGAGTCAAAATAGACAATGCAGCATAGCACAAAGTGGTCTTTTTGGTAGCAATCGCCTCGGTGCGTCGCGTATCAGAGCTGAACGCACTTTGTATGAATCCTCCCGATTTTGAGCAGCATAAGGATAAGGTGGTTTTTCGCTTTAAACCTGATTTTTTGCCTAAGGTCGTTTCTCCTTTTCACCTTAAGGAAGTTGTCTTACATTCTTTGTGTCCAGCACCGACTAATTCTAAGGAAAGACCCTCCATGCCTTGGATGTGGTCAGAGCCATTAAACCAGACCTTCACCATGACTTATTGAAAAGCCCAAACCCTTATATTAATTGTATATGCTGGGGAATCGTTTTATATTAAGTTTTTAGTCATTTATTCTTTCCTCCACTGGGCTGCAACTCTGTTCAGGACTTTAGGATACGGGCGCCGCCATCTTGACTCAGAAGCATTACACTTACTGAGGAGAGGAGAGCGGGATAAAGTACAGGAGGGCTGGTTATATCTGTGCTTTGCTCAGACAGAGCAGAGCTGGGGTCAGGAAGAGGTCAGCAATCCCAGAATGCAGAGCAGTACAGTTAGAAGGCACTTCCTGTTTGCAGGCTGCCTGATGTCCCATGAGCCGCCATCTTGGATGTTTAAAGGCTCATAACATACAGTAGATGCAGGTAGGATGATTTTCCCACACCCTGTACATACAGATTGCTTACATTCAAACTTAGGCTCTAATTCAGGGTGAAGGTCCGCTTTAAGTATTACCTGGTTGCGACTGAATCCTTCAGGAAATCGGATTTGCTCTTTGTCCTAACAGAGGGCTCTAGGAAAGGTTTGCCACCAGCCAAGTCCACTATCGGTAAGTGGATCAGACAGGCGGTGGTGCAAGCATATTCTGCCAAGGGGAAGGAACAGCTCATTCTACTAGAGCTATTGGTGCCTCCTGGGCTTTTCAGCACCAGGCATCTGAACAGGTTTGTAAGGCCGCCACTTGGTCTTCAGTTCATACCTTTACTTACAAAGTTTTACAAGGTTAAGGTTAAGGCCTCAGCTGATGCTGTCTTTGGCCAAAAGGTGCTTCAGGCAGTAGTGAAATGAACTACATGCTGTTCCGCACTGGGGATCCCGCCCTATATGGACACTGCTTTTGGATGTCCCACATGTCCTCACTTGGGACGACCTGTACTGGATATAGGGAAAATAAAATTCTGTGAAACTCACCTGTAGAATTGTTTTTGAGTATGTCCAGGTCGTTCCAACCCGCCCTTTGTTCATTATGTCTGTTTGCCTGTTATGGTGATTACCATTTGTATTCTTGGACTTGTCCTTAAAGTTCTTTGTTAGAGAGTACATACTGAAGCTATGTGAAGGAACATGGTTTCTTGGCCTCCCGGCCTGTCTCTTCTTACTGCTTTTCACCACTGGGAATTGATACACCTGCTTTTATAGGGGGCTGGGAGGAGCCCCCTAGGGGCGAAATACCCACATGTCATCACTCTGGGATGAACTGAACTGGACTGGATATACTCAAACGATTCTACAGGTGAGTTTCACAGAATTGCATTTTTTGAGTCCCCAAAGTTGGGACATGCAATGCAGTCAAATATTTCAGAGTGACTCACCTGGGAAGCGCCCAGCCATTCAGTCAATATTGATCTCTCCCTGTGGAGTGTTTTAAAGGGAGGCTGGCAGCTTCCCAAGTGAGTAGCTCTGAAATATTTGACTACTCTTATACCCCAAAGTTGGGACATGCAATGCAGAGACCACACTAAACAGAGTGCCTTGTCGGGGCGGTGTGGCTTCCACATGTATCTGCAGATATATGCAACCAAACCTCTTTCCACATAGCTAGACATGTTTGGTGCTTAATACTTGGATGAGATTGATAGGGTTAAACTGGGCTGTAAATTGGTTCCTAGGCCCTCAATAATTTTGTATCAATAGTAGAGATGGAGCTACTCCCACCCCTTTACTTTGGTGTATAAATGACCTCTCCTCCTGCCATCCAGCATATTTATATGGATTTTTATTATTGGACCATTTTTTTTCGCTATAGTGCTCCTTTAAGGAGCCAGTTTATAAAAGGATAACCTGGTTCTGCACTGCTCCACGTTGGCTTAATAAGCACACTTGAACATTTTGTTCTAGGTCTTTAAAGTCCATGCTCCCCTACCGCCACCATGTAAAGAGACTGAGGTTAAAGACGATCCTCCTTATCCTCCAGAATACCAACAGACCTTCAATACAGCAAGTACCCAGACTCTGCCTCAAGGGCTGCTGGATGGATCGGATGTCCATTCCTTTATACAGGAGCCTCTAGCAGGTGAGGGGAGGTGAGAATGCATTGTGCAAGCAAAACTGAGGAGATTCGCTCGCTTTTTTTGGGCAATTCCCTAATGGGGTTTTTTGGTTTGGGCAATTCCCTAATGGGGTTTTTTGGTTTGGGCAATTCCCTAATGGGGGTTTTTTGGTTTGGGCAATTCCCTAATGGGGGTTTTTTGGTTTGGGCAATTCCCTAATGGGGGTTTTTTGGTTTGGGCAATTCCCTAATGGGGGTTTTTTGGTTTGGGCAATTCCCTAATGGGGGTTTTTTGGTTTGGGCAATTCCCTAATGGGGGTTTTTTGGTTTGGGCAATTCCCTAATGGGGGTTTTTTGGTTTGGGCAATTCCCTAATGGGGGTTTTTTGGTTTGGGCAATTCCCTAATGGGGGTTTTTTGGTTTGGGCAATTCCCTAGTGGGGGTTTTTTGGTTTGGGCAATTCCCTAGTGGGGGTTTTTTGGTTTGGGCAATTCCCTAGTGGGGGTTTTTTGGTTTGGGCAATTCCCTAGTGGGGGTTTTTTGGTTTGGGCAATTCCCTAGTGGGGGTTTTTTGGTTTGGGCAATTCCCTAGTGGGGGTTTTTTGGTTTGGCCAATTCCCTAGTGGGGGTTTTTTGGTTTGGCCAATTCCCTAATGGGGGGTTTTTTGGTTTGGCCAATTCCCTAATGGGGGGTTTTTTGGTTTGGCCAATTCCCTAATGGGGGGTTTTTTGGTTTGGCCAATTCCCTAATGGGGGGTTTTTTGGTTTGGCCAATTCCCTAATGGGGGTTTTTTGGTTTGGCCAATTCCCTAATGGGGGGTTTTTTGGTTTGGCCAATTCCCTAATTAGATATTTCCCACACCCTGTACATACAGATTGCCCACATTAAAAATCACCCTACCTGCAGCTACTGCATGTTATGAGCCTTTAAACATCCAAGATGGCGGCTCATGGAGCATCGGGCAGCCTGCAAACAGGAAGTGTTGCTCTACATTCTGGGATTTCTGACCTTTTTCCTGACCCCAGCTCTGCTCTCTGTGCAAAGCACAGCTATAACCCCACCCCCTGTATTTTATCCCACTCTCCTCTCCTCAGTCGAGATGGAGGCGCCCATATCCTAGGGTCTTGAACAGCAGCCCAGTGGGGGGGGGGGGGAGAATAAGTGACTAAAAACTTAAAATATATTTTAGATGCTGAGGAATAGTTTGAGTTGGGTCTTTTCATTAAATGATGCTGAAGGTCGGTTTAATGACCCAGCCTATCTGAACGGCTGGATGAGGGAGCGCTCACTTTAAGTTTCATTCATTTAAGATGGACCAACTTTTTGATTAGAACTTGCCTAAAAGAAAAGTATCTTCTGAATGTTGCTGTTGGGTTCTCTTTAATCAGATTCCCATGCAAGAATGTTTTCTTTGATCGGATATAATTGTAAACAATTATAAAACTTCAATATACATATCAATGATTAGAACAAGAACTGCTCACCGTAGGTTCTAGGTTGAATCACACCAATGAGAATGTATAAAAGATTGTATTGTGCACAGACCTATGATACAGGACAGTTGTACATGTGTAAAAATACAAACTATATAAAAAAAAGGGCCTAAACAGTTACATTAACCACTAGACAGTATAGGCATCACAGTACATTTTAGAAATTGTTTGTTTTATGTATTTGTTTAGTCCCTATTACTAAGTACAATTGCCAACTAGGCCTAAAGTTACTTGCTGATGGTTACCAATACAGGGCCCTCATGCCCACGCGTCCTTGGTCCCCTCTCGACTGCCAAAATATTACTCCACCTTTCTAGGACACCTCACTTCCTGTTGGAAAGGACTAGCCCCTCCCTTTAGCCAGCACAGCTACTCACAAAAGGATTTCATCGGCAGGTATTGACTTCATTTACATTACATAGTTAAGAATCCTTTATACACCCAAATTTTGTATTGTTCTCTGTGCTATATGTTTTACCTTGTCTGTATTCTTAACTTGTAAAGCGCTACGGAAGTTGATGGCGCTATATAAATAAACATTAATAATAATAATAATAATAGTGTCCACCCGACCGCAGCAAAGATGTCTGGGTTGATACCAAATTTGGCTTTGGTATGAGGCGCAATTACCATCCTATCTAGGGCAGCTACTTGAAGAGCTAGTTTAGATATTTAAACTTATATCTCTAATATTTTATATTTCAAGGGAATTCTCTTACATAATGTGATGTTACAGCTGAGCATAATCGTGCTGCGGTGTAGTATTATGTAACATTATGGCACGTGCATGGTCTTATAGGAATGACTGTTATCCTGTTATGTTTTTAGGCCCTTACACCTCCTCTGCGGTCTCTCCTATGAATAATGGAAGCTTGCCAAGTTACACTTCCACTCCCAACATCCTGCCGCGGCTTCCTCAGCCCTGTATGACCACTCGTGGAACAATTCGGGGAACCAGTCGTGGTGGGCGCATCTTGACCAATGGCTATCGCTGCCCTGCAACATTTAAAGGTTTGCTTTGTAAACTGCCACACTTGAATACTGATCTAGCCATGCTGACCTAAAAATGGGGTTAGGCTCTGTTCACACCTCTCCGTTGTGTTAAAGTGGACCAAAACCCAGGATTTTGACTATCCTGGGTTTTGGTCCTTTACCCCGGGGGTGCCCCACTGTGAAACCCCCAGATCCATGAAGTCAACTCGCATCTTCCAGCCCTACGGCGCATGTGCGGCCGCTCGCCCAATCTGCGTGCTCAGAGCTACTGACATCACGCTGTCTAAGGCTTCGTCTAAAGCCAGCGGCTCCGAGCACGCTGATGGCCGCATCCCCCGCTTCTCCTTAACAAGGAGCGTGCCCGCGCTGGCTATTCACAAATGCCTGGTGCAGGCACACGCCCTGCTAGAGGGATGCGCATGCGGCAAACAAGGTAAGTGTATGGGGCGACCTGGGGGGCTTCACACAGCGGGGTATCCCAATTTTGGATGCCCAGAGGGGAATCTTATCGGCTTCCCGGGCCGATTGCTGTGGCTTTTGGTCCACTTTAACACAATGCCCCTCTGGCATATTTACAAAACTTTTAAAGAATCAAAAGCGCAGTGTTTGTTTTTAGACATTTGCGTTTTTTTTAAACTTTTTTGTTTTGCATAAGTACCGTTAAATGGTAAAGTCTATGGCAACGCAAGTACTCTGCGTTGTGGGCTGCCATAGACTTCTGTTGCCCTGCGCTGTTACAACATTGAACTAAAGTGTCTGCAGCGCTGTTTTAATGTGCTGCGTAACGCAGCGCAGATATGCGAACTATCCCATCTAGAATTTACAATGTTTTCTCTGCATTGTAACTGCGCAGAGGTGTGAACGGAGCCTAACTGGGTACATTTTTTACATTACATTAATTGCAATCTTTTCAGGTCCTGAGGGCTTTAGAGGGCCACAGTGCATCTCTAATGGAAGCTATGGACATTCACCATGCCCTGGCCGTGACTTCCCAGTGAATCAGTACATGTCACGAGTGGTAAGCATATACTGCTGAAGATAAATATACAGTTTGGAATGAGTGCTAACCGTTAAAGGCAGACTGCCTCTTAATCAGGAGTTCTCAACCTTTTGACGAGTGATGGAACCTGGTCGCGGGCCACAATGAATAGGTTCCAAATTTTTATAATTTGGAATAGCAGAATATATACAGCATCAGGATACCCACGGTCTACACATACTCGACTCGTAAGCCCTTCCACCATGCTGCATTTTATATATACAATTGGCTTTTTTTTGTCCCCTTATTTATAGCCCTCCCCCCAATCAGTCCCACATCTTAACCATGTTCCCAGTACTCAACCCATCTAAGCTCTCACCAATGCTGGGCAATGTGCCGGAAAAAGTGAGGAGCAGATGTGATATGGGTAAAGGTGGGAGGAGGTCGGCAGGGATGAGTTGCAAAAAGGTGAGGTGGGAAGAGATGAAGCAAAAGGTAAAAGTGAAGCAGGCAGAGGTTAGAGAGGATGCAAACATAGGTGAGGTAGGTGAGGTGATGTGAAAAGTACTGGTGAGATTGGCAGAGGTAAGGCAGGCCGAGGTGATAGGAGGTGGGCAGTCGCAGGGATTGGCTCTACACAGTCTCTAGTGGCCAGCCATGTGCACTGCAGGCGAGGCAATCTCAGCTTTACAAACATTATGAAATACATGGGTGGGTGCCAGGAGCTACAACTGAGGAAACTGCGGGCTGCAGGTTCTGCATCTCTGCTCTAAAGCAATAGGATAATGCAGTTAGTTCTATGCAGCTAGTAGTGTAAGAATTGTGAATGTCCACTAAGCATCAAGTTGTGGACACTAGTTCACCTAGGCTATAGATTTGCCTTTCCTCGGTCGGGGTCTTTGCCTTTCCTCGGTCGGGGGTCTTTGCCTTTCCTCGGTCGGGGGTCTTTGCCTTTCCTCGGTCGGGGGTCTTTGCCTTTCCTCGGTCGGGGGTCTTTGCCTTTCCTCGGTCGGGGGTCTTTGCCTTTCCTCGGTCGGGGGTCTTTGCCTTTCCTCGGTCGGGGGTCTTTGCCTTTCCTCGGTCGGGGGTCTTTGCCTTTCCTCGCTCCGGGGGTCTTTGCCTTTCCTCGCTCCGGGGGTCTTTGCCTTTCCTCGCTCCGGGGGTCTTTGCCTTTCCTCGCTCCGGGGGTCTTTGCCTTTCCTCGCTCCGGGGGTCTTTGCCTTTCCTCGCTCCGGGGGTCTTTGCCTTTCCTCGCTCCGGGGGTCTTTGCCTTTCCTCGCTCCGGGGGTCTTTGCCTTTCCTCGCTCCGGGGGTCTTTGCCTTTCCTCGCTCCGGGGGTCTTTGCCTTTCCTCGCTCCGGGGGTCTTTGCCTTTCCTCGCTCCGGGGGTCTTTGCCTTTCCTCGCTCCGGGGGTCTTTGCCTTTCCTCGCTCCGGGGGTCTTTGCCTTTCCTCGCTCCGGGGGTCTTTGCCTTTCCTCGCTCCGGGGGTCTTTGCCTTTCCTCGGTCATGGTACTAGTCTCCTAAGAATGGCTTTTATTGGAGCCCTTTAACCAATTGGGCTAGAAAAAGGTGGTGCACGGACCCCGCACTCTTGAATATTCAACACGGCTACTGTAGATCATACCCTCTAACTTGTTTACATTTTTTTAGGATGGAGGTTCACATCTATGTCACAAGAGAGGAAGCATCACTCCTGGAACACGCTCTGCAAGAAGTGAGTATTGAGATTTGTAAGGCTGATGGAAGCAAAGAAATCTTGAATGCAAAAAATGATGCACACTGACCATACTGTACC
Organism: Gastrophryne carolinensis; assembly: GCA_027917425.1. Taxonomy (NCBI): domain Eukaryota; kingdom Metazoa; phylum Chordata; class Amphibia; order Anura; family Microhylidae; genus Gastrophryne; species Gastrophryne carolinensis. The sequence continues at coordinate 263,780 of JAQIHN010000134.1, forward strand.
TCCCAACTGTCCCTCATTTGGAGAGACTGTTCCTCCCCCCCCCCCTTTGAGGCCATGCCCCTTGTCCCTCTGAAAGGGCAAATCATTTATTGCTGCAGAGCTGCATGTTACACCTCAAAGTGTTTATAATGCAACTGTTACAATCAATCTCCTGTCATCCCTCAATGAGGGGGTGTGACCTAATTTAACTGTCCCTCTTTCCTACCCTGAAAAGTTGGAAGGTATGAGACAGCTGGATAACAAGGCAGTTCCAAACTTCATGGGGCTTGGCCCCTTGCTCTAGCTGTAACCAGGAAAATGTAAAACCCACCTTGAAGTTCAGCAGGCAAAACAAAAGGGCATGTACCGTTTTGTCCTGCGCCACTTATCGGTGCAGGTCCAGGGATCAGGAACTTGCCTGATCCCTGTAACTGAGCCCACATTGCAGCCTGCGATCCTGCTCCATCCAGAGCCTCACATTCTCCACCACTTCTGTGTCGGATTATGCCCCCCCCCAACAGTCACACATGCCCTCTCCATTACCTACAATGGGGGCGGAGCATGTCGGGCCTCTGCATGCTACCTCTATTGCAATGAATAGAGAAGGCAAGGCAGCGCATCTGTGATTCCTGTCCATCAAAACCAGTACCTGTGGTCTATGGCCAGGGGTGTGGATCATACAATCAGGTGAGTTCCTGATCCCCAGTCCTGCACCGATTGATGGTGCAGGAAAAAAGGTTGGTGCCCTTTTTTGTTTTTTGCCTTGCTGAATAGCTTTAAGTGAAACAAAACCCAGTGTATTTTTGGGCTGTGCATGCTCCCAGGAGCCCGCCTGCTGCTGGGGATGTGCCCACTTTGGCTCACAATTGTGCATACCTTCGCTTGCTTCTCTTGATGGTGCAGTCAACAAGATCTAGCTGTCTGGCCTCCCTTTTTATCCCCCTTCAGCCCCTCCCCCAGGCAACATTGTTGCCACCAGCTGCCTATCGAAGCCCTATGACACATACTAGACGATTACTACCTCATACTAAACTTACTATCAACAGCCTATTGGGGCCCTATGACTCGCCCTGCTGCTGCTAAAGCACTTCCTGCCTATTCTGAGTGTTAATTTCTTATCCTATGCTGCCCTCCAGTGGCCTAACTGTAACTGCACATAGGACTACTAGGAGGGATTATTATTATTATATCTTCCGTAGCGCTTTACAAGGTATGATTACAGACAAGGTAAAACATAGTACAGGGAACAATACAAAATTAGATGCCACAAGGTTTAAACCAAGTGTTGTGAGCACAGGAGACAATAGGAAGGAGAGCCTGGCCCTTGTGAGCTTACAGTCTAAAGGATGGGGGTGGAGACGAAAGGGGCGGGATCACAAGTGGTAGAGCTTGAGTTGGGCTGCATGTGCCATTCGAAGGTTATGGGAATTGCTTAAAGTGGACGAACACCCAGGATTTTCACTATCCTGGGTGTTGGTCCACTTCAGCGGGGCATCCGAGATCAGGATGCCCCGCTGTGTGAAACCCCCCAAAAGCCCCAAAAAACGTACCTTTGCGGCGACGGGTAAGCCGCCGCCTCCCGTGCGTCCCTCTTACAGGGCCCGTGCCGGCCATTCACAAACGGCTGGCGCAAGCGTGCGCACTGCTAGAGGGGCGCGCAGGAGGCGGCGGCGGCTGATCCGTCACTGCAAAGGTAAGGTTTTTTTTTTGGGGGGGGGTCCCTCACTGCGGGACATCCCGATCTCAGATGCCCCGCGGTGAGGGAGGTGATCGGCCTGGGAATCTTATAGATTCCCGGGCCGATCACCCCTGGGTGTTGGTCCACTTTAAGCCAGGCCATATACTTGTGTGAAGAGGCAAGTTTTGAGGGCACTTTTAAAGACTTGGGGTGATGGAAAGTGACGGATCAAGCGGGGAAGTGCATTCCAGAGAAGTGGGGAGGCACGGGAGAAGCCTTGAAGGCGGGAGTGCGAGGAGGTAACCAAGGAAGAGGACAGGAGAATGTCAGAGGCAGAGCGGAGATTGCGCTTGGGTTGGTAATGCTGGATCAGAGATGAAATGTAGGAAGGGGCCTGGTTAGAGAGCTTTGTGGGTTAGTGTTAAAGTTTGAACTGAACTCTATGGGAAATGGGTAACCAGTGGGGGGATTGACAGAGGGGCAGCACTGGAGAAATTTCCTATTTCAGTTGGAGAAATAGGATAGTAAGTTGTGCTTGCCTCCAATGAGAGCGGGGGGGGGGGGGTTATTGTCCCTACATTCTTGAAAAAATATCCTATCTATCTCCTCCTTAGGCTGGAATGACTCTCAGCTCAACAGTCCAGAGCGTGAGGAAAGCTTCAACAGTACAGACTCGGGCCAGGGGGATTCCCGCAGTATGACTTCTATGGACATGTCCATGAACAGCCAAACGGCCACCATTCTTCCTGTTCATGTCTACCCTCTTCCTCAGCAAATCAGGGTTGCTTTTTCAGCAGCCAGGACCTCCAACTTTGCTCCAGGCACCTTGGATCAGCCAATTATCTTCGACCTCTTGCTGAACAACCTTGGCGACACCTTCGACTTCCAGGTTGGCCGCTTCATGTGTCCAGTTAATGGCACCTACGTCTTCATCTTCCACATGCTGAAACTGGCGGTCAATGTGCCTCTGTACGTTAACTTGATGAAAAATGAAGAGGTGATGGTTTCGGCCTATGCCAATGATGGCGCTCCAGATCATGAAACTGCCAGCAACCATGCAGTCCTGCAGCTCTACCAAGGTGATCAGATATGGCTGCGGCTACACAGAGGAGCCATTTATGGCAGTAGTTGGAAGTACTCGACCTTCTCTGGGTATCTGCTTTACCCGGACTGACTAGCTGGATGGGCTACTTACCCAGAGTGGAATGACTGCCTAACTGCATAACCAAGGAACGGGTAGGCAATTTACTAATCAGAGCAGCTCCACTGTCATGACTGAAGATGTGTAGAGTTTTTTCACTCAAGTCCTAGCAGAAGGCAAAAAAAAAAATCCAGGACCGTTTCCAGAATGCTTTGAATGATGAAGAGTTTGACTGTCTTTATTCACCGAAAACGTGTATTGTGGTGTGTAGTGAGGTCTGCTGGTGCTGGATGAAGTTGAAGTGCTAAAAATACAAACACTGTCTGCAACCTCTGTGTCTCATGTGTTATTTCCATACTTTCCTAATGTGTACATAACTATTTGGGGGGAATTGGTCAAAATAGAAAGAAAGAGGAGCTGGGTATAGGTCAACCCCAGATTGGTCGGACCTCCATGTGTGACCACGCCATTAACAGAAAACAAGTTGATCCAAAAGTATAAAAAATAAATATAAATTTTTATTAGTGCTTGTTAGCATTCAATATAAGGGGAAACGGGGCAGTTAAACTGTTCCTCCCCCGTTTTTTTTTTTATAAGGGTCACATCTCTGATCATTACATAACAGATATTCTAGAAATCAGTGCAATGTATTAACATTGGGCAAGCCCTCACAACATATGGGCCTGACCAAAAATATAAAGCAAGGGACAGGTTTTTTTTGATACAGTAGAAACAAAACTATACCATTAGACTCATATCATTGTTAGAAGGTAATCCTGTTTAGTAGTGGAGGTGGACTAGTTTCGCCATGGTAGGGGCTTCCTCTGCACCTCAATTCCTTTAAAATTTCATGTCGCCTTGATTGCAGTGCTCATACAGTTATACCTAAATAGTACAAACAAAAGGACAGCAAGAGGGACAACAGAAGAAAAGAGACATCCAGCAGTCACAATTTAGTTGACATAATCATAATGGTCTGTTTAGCCAAAATTTCTATATGTACGTATAGGTACCTGAAAATCCCATATGGTCACTATAAGCTGAATGTCAGCAGGCTGGAGAATGGGAATACAATCCTAATTGCCTCTTCACCATCAATAATATCTAGTGTGCGCCAAGCACCTAGTCAGCAGAGCATGTTAGGTTACTAATACCATCTCTATTTATTTAGATGTAAATCCACTTATATATAGAAGAAAGAGATATTGCACTTACTATTGGTTCAGTGGCTGTGATGCAGAGGGGGGAACCATGGTTCAGCAAGTGGAATGGCTGTAGGGAGGCTGGTGTGGCACCATCCGAGTCACAGCTCCGACGGAATCCCCTCACAGCCCGGATGTGGGGGATGTCAATGGCGCGCCTTTGAAGTCGGCTGCGTCATCCTGAGAGCGCGGACTCCTTCCGGGGCCGACGGGCCGCCGCTGACGTCACCCGTCATACCCGGAAGTGCCGCCCTCACATGATGGAGGGTGTCAGGCCGGGGGGGGGGGGGGGGGAGAGAGAGGGCCGGCGCGAGAGGAGGGTGTCCCGCCCCCCGACCGGCATCAGGCAGCCGAACCTAAGGTAATCGGCAAAACCTGGCAGCGGTCAGCCCCCCCCGCCAAGCCACCAAGGGGCTCCCCTCAGGCAGGCGGAGGCGCTCCGTGCCCGGATGGTGCCCGACCGGGCCCCGTCGACCACGCTGGGCCATGGGCCGTAATTGTTCAAAGGCTACAGTATTAGACGGGGCCTGGCCACAGTTGGAGTGAGATGGGGGCTGATATGCCATTGAAGTTGAACTTTGTAAACCCTCGTCCTGCCTCAGTGCCAGGGTATAGGCACTGATATAGGTTCACCAAGAAAAAAAAACCTTGGAAAATAAACTGGATTCAGGCCAACGAGAAGTTGTTGTAGTTTAATGCACAGGTATGGCCGATGTGGGAATCTGGCAACCCTGGTCCCGTTATATTGCGGTGGGGAGGGGAGGGGACGGGAAGAGGAGCCAAACCATCGTTTAGGAAACTGTCCCAACAATTTTGAGACAAAAATTTGATATAACTTGATTGGAGCTGCTTTATCCATTATTTGTACTAACCTGCGTTGCAATCTTTTATCAATTTTTTTTTCTTTGTATCCAGAGATTAGTTACAAGACCATTGTAACGATTGCATAGGTTGATCAGACCTCTTGATCGTTTGATCAAACCGGCCAATGGCACCCCACGTATGCCAACCGCAACGTTATGAATGTCCAATTGGCAACACGCATGCCTATACCAGGCTGCCACCACTTCCAGGCAGGGGGAGATTTTTAGATCCTTAATTCAGGATCAGTGACCCTCTGCTGTATTCAAGTTGTTATTTCAGAAACACAAATGGTGCAAGGTGATAAAGCAGGATTTACTATAAAATGTGGTACAGATAACCATTACAAAAAATAAAAAAAGTGAAAGGTGTCTGGGCTGAGATTTGCTCAAATCAATATTCTCTGTCCTCACATGTCTCCCAAAGACCCTCAGTTCCTGGTGTCCTCCTTAGATATTAAAAGGGAGCGTGTGTCACACTTGATAGTTGGGGTTTCATCCCAATTCGAGATACCTCAAGGGGTGAAATTTGGATGACCTCCGAAGTTCCTCTTTAAAGTGGACCAACACCCAGGGGGGATCGGCCCGGGAATCTATAAGATTCCCGGAACGATCAGATCCCTCCCCGCGGGGCATCCGAAATCGGGATGTCCCACGGGGAGGAACCCCCCAGGAGGCCCACAATCCTTACCTTACCGGCGATCCAACGGCGCATGTCTCTCGCTTCCCTCTAGCAGGGCGCGCTCCCGCGACGGCCGTTTTGTGAATGGCCGGCGCGCTCCCTGTTAGAGGGAAGCGAGAGACGCAGCCAATGACAGCGCTCTGGTATGCGCGTCCAAGCGGCTTTGGACGCGCATACCAGAGCGGCTCTGAGCGCTGTCATTGGCCGACTAGGTCACTTTTGCCATCATTTGCCACCTGGTCTGGGGACAGGCTGAGTATATTTACATTACTTTTTTGCCTCTCTGCTGATAAATCGGTTACATTCTCCTTGGAAACATGTTACATTGTAAAAAAAAAAATTGTTACTATGTAGATCATGTATTACAAACTAACGGCCATTTAACGGTTTACCTTGTAGTAGAATAATGTAACACTTCAGCTGAGAGGCAGCGAAGTGTTTCTAATAAAAATATAGTATATTCAGCCTGAACACCTGGCAAATGTTGTCCTTTAATGTATTAAAGTGGACCAAAACCCACTCTGGAGTCAGACTCCAGGGCAGGCATACTCTGACACAATGGGGCATCCTTAATCTGGATGCCCTGGGGGGAGAAACATCCCCAGGTTGCCCAAGAACTGGCCACCTTTCCCGGTCCAACGGCACATGTGCGAGCATCCCGCTATCCCTTTAGCAGGGCGCGTGCCTGCGCCAGGCATTTGTGAATGGCCGGTGCGGGCACACTCCCTGTCAGAAGGGTAGTACGGGATGCGGTCGCCGGCTTGCTCTGATCTGCTAGCTTTAGACAAGCTCTTGGGCGAAGGGGCGGGAGCAAATCGAGCATGCTGACTGGATGAGAGGCTGCATAAGCGCCATAGGACCGAGGAAGGGTGAGATCTGGCGACCTGGGGGGGTTTCACACAGCGGAGCACCGCCGATTGGAGAGTCCAAATCTTGGGTTTTGGTCTTTTACATGTGTGTGTTCACTTTGTGCACATAAACAGACTGCGCAGCATGGTGCGCTTAGTCTGTTATGCTGGAGCTCCGGGCAGATCCTCTATATATAAAAAAAAAAAAAAAAATGTTTTAACAGTGGCCAGAGTGTTGATCAGCTTTATGGGGGCGGGGCAGCGGACCGCGCTCAGCAGTTGGGCTTGCCGCCTCAGTCTGCGGCCCCTCCCGCCTCCCCCCCCTTCCCCGTTGTCTCCGTGCGGCAGCCTGGTGGCTGCGCTTATGCTTCTCCTCCCCCTCCTCCGCCGCCTGGCTGTGCGTGAACCAGCGCAGCTGGTGGCAATCTCTCAATGAATTGGGCGCACATGAGGACGCTTCTGACCGGGTTGTAGGGGGCGGCTCCCTGTGACGCGGGGGGGCGTGGCGCCGGCGGGAGCGTCGCTCGGCGGCCCCGGCCTCACTTCCTCCCTGTCTCTGTTAAGAGAAGTCACGTGGGGGGGCGCGCGCTGCAGCACACGTGTGTTTTGTTATCTTGCTGCTGCTACATTGTCCCTCCGGTCCTGCGTTGGCCTGTCAGGTAAGCGGCCCCGCTTTGGTGGGGCCGAGAGTGAGATTTCTTTTTGTCCTTATTTCTTATTATGGAGAAAAAAGGGGGATATTTGGGGAAGCGTTTAAAGAGGCACTCTTATCATTTATATATGATGCATAAGACATACTGCATGTGTTACACTTATATAGGGATCTGATGGTTTGTTTCTTTCCTTTCAGATCCTGGGATCCCTGATTATAGCGGCCCTCCGGCTCTATGTTGCCTGGCTAGTCTTTCTTTTTTAGAAAAGAAAAAGGGGGATATTTTTTATATATAAAGTTTACACATATATATCTAAGAATATATATATATATTAAATATTTACTAAGGGGGACCTTTTCTTAAAAGAGTATTTATATAACAAAAACCCTCCCTTCCGGGACATTTTTGTTAAGGGGGCATCCCGGGTTGGCTTATGCCTTAAAAATCCCAGTATTTGCGATACCATAAATCACCAATATGGAGGCTTCCGTTACTACCGGAAACGACTCGTCAGAGCCGTCCAGGGGGTGTGTAAAATGTGGGGCTGCGCTCCCGGCTGATGTCTTTATTTGCATTCCTTGTGCAAAGCAGAGTATTGCGCGTCAGTCTGTTGATCCGGCTGCTGGCCCGTCGCAACTTCCATCATCTCCTGCCTCTCCCTCCCTGTTCCGGACCCCGCATGACACTGTCAAAAGTGGGGAGTCGCAATCCGAGGTGGCGGCAAAGTTGGCCAGCCTTCGGAAAGTATTGCCCGTTAAGGCAGGGTTGAAGGCCCCTGCAAAACGGAAGCGCCTGACTCCAGTATCTTCGGCTCCACAGGACGAATTATGTGAGCCTGTGGAATGGTCCGATGGCTCCCCGGATGAGGAAGAATTCCTCTTGGAGTCAGATGAGCCGGCAGATCAGCTTGAGGCTGATGCGACTGGTCGGCGGGGGTTGCCCTTGACACCCCCTCCATTTTGGCTCAAATGTTTGAAATTTTGAATTTAGATCCGCCTGAGGCTGTCACCCTGCCAAGGGGCCAGTTGTTTAAAGAGCCTCAGCCGCGTTTGGTTTTTCCCAGACAGCACCACTTTGAGAGGGTGGTCCTTAAGGAATGGGAACATCCCACGCGGTTATCTGGAATCCCTTCCAGGTGGGAAAGGCGTTATCCCTTTCCGCCAGAATTGGTGAAGCTTTGGTCCATTCCTCCTGAAGTCGATACCCCTGTGCTAGGGCTCTCTAGCACCGCTATGGTACAGTCTGCTGAGACCTCTGTCCCTAAAGATGGGGAGGATCGTAGGATTGACCAGTATGCTCGCCATGGCTTTATTTATGCTGGGTCAACAATGCGCCCGGTGTGCGCTTCGGCCCTTCTTCTATTGGCGGTCAGATCTGTAATCCAGGGGCTATACGAGGATCTCAATCCCGCTTGTAATGAGTTCGCTGCACTTAAGCAGTGCGAATCTTTTGTGTCCTACGTTCTATCCGCTCAGGACGATGCGCTGGCTATGAGTAGCAAGACAGCGGCAATGCTGGTGGCCATTCGTCGGTCTGTATGGCTGCGACAGTGGTCGGCGGATTCAGCTTCTAAAAAGGTGCTCACAGCTCTCCCCTTTTTGGGGCTGCGTCTGTTTGGGGAGAGAATTGATTCTGTCGCGAAAGGTGGTAAGATGCCACAGCGCAGGAGGCCTCGACGCCCCTTTAGGGGGGCAGGTTCTGGTAGGCCTTCCTTTCGAGGATACAGAGCAGGTAGGGGGGCTTCCCTTCCCTCTACCAGTCGTACAGGTTGGACTCGGGAGGGGCCGTGGCCGTCCCGCCCAGTCCTGGGGCTCCAAGCCCAAACCTGCTGGTATGCCCGCTCAGCAATGAGGGGCTGCCCTCACCCGTGCGGATGGGGGGGACGATTACGACACTTCTCCCAGGTTTGGAACCGGGAAGTTCCGGACAGATGGATTCAGGAGGTACTGTCGTCCGGTTACAAGCTGGAATTCGAGTCTCGCCCTCCTTCACGGTTCTTTCGGTCTCGGGTGCCCATCGATCCTGTCGCCGCACAGGGGCTCCTGGCGTCTGTAAAGAATCTACTAGAGATGGCGGTCATCCGGCCGGTACCGCGCTTAGAGATGGGCCTCGGTTTCTACTCCAATCTGTTCGCAGTCCCCAAGAAAGATGGGTCAGTTCGTCCCGTCTTGGACCTGAAGTTACTCAACAGGTTCATCCGGTTTCGGAAGTTTTGCATGGAAACCTTGCGCACTGCCGCCATAGACATCAAGGATGCTTACCTTCATGTTCCCATCTGCCACGCTCATCAACGTTTTCTTCGATTCGTGATGAAGGATCAGCATTATCAATTTGTGGCACTTCCGTTTGGCCTTACCTCAGCTCCAAGAGTATTCACCAAGGTGCTGGCAGGGGTCATGGCCATTTTCAGATCTCGGGGCATTCGTGTCATGCCTTATTTGGACGACCTTCTCATCATGGCTCCGTCGCTCAATCAGAGACAGACACCAGCATGGTGGTCTCCACGCTGGAAAGCTTTGGTTGGGTGATCAACTTCCCCAAGTCCTCCCTCGCTCCGGCCAGGGTAGTGTCCTTCCTGGGGATGCAGTTGGACTCTCATCAGCACAGTGTGTTTCTTCCCCAGTCCAAAATTCATCTGATTCAGGAGTTGGCTCGGGTCCTACTTTCCAATCCTCGGCCGTCCATCCGTCTGGGGATGAGGCTGGTAGGGTTGATGGTTGCCTCCTTCGAGGCAGTTCCTTTTGCTCAATTCCACACGAGGACGCTTCAGCTTTGTCTGTTTGTCGTCTTGGGACCGACGGCTTCGGTCGCTGGATCAGCCCTTCCAGTTGTCCTCCCGGGTCCGGCAGTCCCTCCCTCCAGTGGTGGTTGGTCTCGACCAATCTCGTAAAGGGCAGGTCTTTCCTGACCCCTCTTTGGGAAATTGTCACCACGGACGCCAGTCTGACGGGATGGGGCGGATTCTGGAAGGAGCTGCAGTTCCAGGGGCAATGGGGACCTCGGGAGGCCCACTTACCCATCAATATTCTGGAACTGAGAGCCATCTGTCAGGTGCTTGCTCTCCTGACTCAGCACGTCCTGGGCCTTCCGGTCCAGGTGCGTTCAGACAATTGAACAGCGGTTGCTTACATCAATCATCAGGGAGGGACTCGCAGCCTGAGTGCTCTCGGAGGTGTCCCTGATCCTGACCTGGGCAGAGGCCCATGTTCCTTGTCTCTCGGCGGTATACATTCCAGGAGTGGAGAACTAGGAAGCGGACCTGTTGAGCAGGGGCTCTCCCCGTCTGGGAGAATGGGCTCTCCATCCTCGGGTGTTTCGCTCACTATGTCTCTGATGGGGGACACCGGAGGTGGACCTGTTTGCCTCTCGTCACAATCGCAGGCTCCCGAACTTGGTGTCGCTCTCCCAGAATCCGCTGGCAGTGGACGCCATGTCCCTGAGTTGGGGGGGATCTGGGGTTTCTATACCTGTTTCCTCCGATACCCATGCTAGGCAGGGTGTTTCGGAAGTTGGCTCTGGAAAAGGTGTCCGCCGTTCTCGTGGCCCCAAGGTGGCCAAGGCGAGTGTGGTTCGCAGACATCGTTCGGCTGGCAGTGGACCAAGTCGTTCTGCCTCTTCGGCCCGATCTGCTCACTCAGGGTCGATTATGTTACCCCAATTTACCAGTGCTGGGTTTGATGGCCTGGCTGCTGAGACCTCCATCCTGAAGGAGGAGGGTCTTTCTGATTCAGTCGTTAAGACTCTGATCAGTGCTCGGAAGAAGTCTTCTTCTATCACTTACTATAGGACTTGGAAAGCCTATATCGCCTGGTGCGAGATAAGATCTTTTCCTTGTAGGGTCTTTTCAGTCTCCAGGATTCTGGAGTTTTTACAATCAGGGCTGGACTCTGGTCTTCAGCTTAGTACATTGAAAGGGCAAGTTTCTGCCTTATCTATCTTTTTTCAGAAGCGTGTTGCGCTTAAACCTTTGGTTAAAACTTTTTTCCAGGGGGTTACGCATGTGCGGCCTCCCAGGAAACCATTACTCCCTGTTTGGGACTTGAATTTGGTTCTTTCTGCTCTTCAGGCTCCTCCTTTTTGAGTCCTTGCAAGATATTGCCTTGTCTACCCTGACTCAGAAGATTGCCTTCTTGGTGGCTATCACTTCGGTCCGGCGTGTCTCAGAGTTGGCGGCCTTAACTATCCAGGCGCCTTACTTCGAGAGGCATCAGGATAAAGTGGTCTTTCGGTTCAAGCCAGACTTTCTTCCTAAGGTTGTTTCTGCTTTTCATTTGAACCAAGATATTATTCTTCCCTCCTTGTGTCCTAATCCTAAGAATGACAGAGAGGGTTTTGCATTGTTTGGATGTAGTACGCTGTGTTAAGTACTACTTGATTATCACGTCTCCTTTCCGTAGGACGGATTCCTTTTTTGTTGTGCCCCATGGGCCTAAGAAGGGTTTGGCACCAGCCAAATCTGCCATTAGCAAGTGGATACGTCAGGCCGTTACTGCGGCCTATTCTGCTAAGGGGAAAGTTCCCCCTTTTCGTATCACTGCTCATTCTACTCGCGCCATTGGGGTGTCTTGGGCTTTTCAGCACCAAGCTTCTGTTGAACAAGTTTGTAAGGCTGCCACTTGGTCTTCTGTTCACACTTTTTCTAAGTTTTACAAAGTTGATGTGCGAGCCTCAGCGGATGCTGTTTTTGGCCGCAAGGTTCTGCAGACTGCAGTCATTTAAGTTATGCTTCACCTGGCCTTGAGTTGCCCAGCCCTTGTGGACACTGCTTTTTGGATGTCCCAATAATAGAAGAATATCTAAAGGTGAAGCGGGGTGTGTGGCACACCAAGAATAATACCATTTTGTGAGTACTCACCTGAAAAATGGATATTGTTGGTGTGCCACACACCCCGCTTCACTCCCACCCTTTTTCGGTAGTTCCGAAGCCTTTATATGGTGAAGCTTTTTTATTTATATCAAATTTGATTTTGAGGTTACTGGTGGAATACTGGTACCTTGTCTTTCTGCTTTTTAAATATACTGGTGATTGAGGGGAGGTACCAGGTATATATAGGCCTGAAGGGGGCTCGTTACAAGACTTCCTCTCTGCACTACGTCACCTGCGGTGGATTAACCAATAATGGATGAATATCTAAAGGTGAAGCGGGGTGTGTGGCACACCAATACCCATTTTTCAGGTGAGTACTCACAAAATGGTATTTTTTGGGGGGGGGGGGGGTTCTGCCTCTGGAGGGCCCTCTACCCCCCACTCGGGCAGTTTCAAGTGGAAGAAACGGGGATGAAAAATTGTCATGGCGGGTGTTTTGTGGGCTGGGAGGGGTAGCAGAGTGTGCAGCAGGAAGTGCTGCTGTAACTCACCTGAGCTCAGGATATTATACCTTCCAATTTTTAAGGGTGGGAGAGAGGGACTATTGTAAAATTAAGTCACGCCTACTGGTTGTGGCATGAGTGAAGCCATGCCCCCTGATTGAGGGATGGATAGGATGTAACCGTTACAACAGTATAAACACTTTGAGGTTTAATATGCAGATCTGCATCAATAAATGCTTTTGCCTATTCAAAGGACAGAGAAGAACAAGGGAAATGGAGACATGGACTCAACAGAGGGACAGTCCCTCCAAATCAGGGACAGTTGGGAGTTACTGGATCCTGTTCCCATCGGCATTCCTTTCAAGATGACCACCGCTCCCATCAGGGAGGCCAGCGTCGGCAGGCCGCAACCCCGTGAACAGATACAGGAGGGTGGGGGGGCAGCCGATGCAGCCAGCCCGTTCCAGCCGCAACTGGTGGGCGTCAATGGGCAGCGGCCATATGGCGCACGCTCACCGACCAGCGTGCAACAGCCAGGAAGTGCCGGTAAACATGAATGTGTGAGAGCAGCAGGAACACCAGAGACTGGCCCTCTGACCATCAGGAACCAGCGGTAAGTGTGAGTGGCATGGAGGGAGTGGGGGATGCCCCCACTGGCTGTACTAAGGGATGCCCCTCTAGCGCTGTGATGTAGGGATGCCCCTCTAGCGCTGTGATGTAGGGATGCCCCTCTAGCGCTGTGATGTAGGGATGCCCCTCTGGCGCGCTGTAATGTAGGGATGCCCCTCTGGCGCGCTGTAATGTAGGGATGCCCCTCTGGCGCGCTGTAATGTAGGGATGCCCCTCTGGCGCGCTGTAATGTAGGGATGCCCCTCTGGCGCGCTGTAATGTAGGGATGCCCCTCTGGCGCGCTGTAATGTAGGGATGCCCCTCTGGCGCGCTGTAATGTAGGGATGCCCCTCTGGCGCGCTGTAATGTAGGGATGCCCCTCTGGCGCGCTGTAATGTAGGGATGCCCCTCTGGCGCGCTGTGATGTAGGGATGCCCCTCTGGCGCTGTGATGTAGGGATGCCCCTCTGGCGCGCTGTAATGTAGGGATGCCCCTCTGGCGCGCTGTAATGTAGGGATGCCCCTCTGGCGCGCTGTAATGTAGGGATGCCCCTCTGGCGCGCTGTAATGGGGTGATTTAGGCACACCATTTGGTTTAGAATATTTTTTCTTTTTGTCTGGGTACGTCCTATGGCACAAAAATAGGGTGTGTATATATAGTGACATTAAGATACTATACCGGGCCAGGAACAGTGCAGCAGGGCCGGTGAGCCCCAAAAAGTCCCGGGCTGTTTTTTAGACCCAGTCTGCCCCTGGCTCTCATTAATGAGGACCCTCCTAATGCCAAATGGCAGTGCTGGCACTAGGAGTGTCCCCACTCATGGGAGCAGAGGCCATCTTTTTGTAGCCAATTTGAAAGGAACACCAGTTTCCTGCTGCTGCACTCTTTAGGTGAAGATTATTGATGCCCAGCAGACCATCAAGCAGCTTTTCCATGTTCGGGCCAAACGCCGGACTGGCTGAAGTCCATGTTGGAGGTTTGAGAACCTGAACTCGCAAACTTTGCTGCTCGGGTTCGCTCAACTCTTGCAGCCGGGACTGTATATAGAAAAAAGTATGTGAGACTGCTACTGTGAGGGCACCACTATAGAATAAACAATCCCGTGGGTGCTCCTGGAATTCCACTATTAACCAATTTGCAAAAACACAAGACCCACAAACAGAATTCCAAAGATTGGGCACTCCACCAGATAAAAATCTAAGATAAGTTTATAGTTAGCGCAATAATTTAAACCACATACAACACACACACATAACATAGATTAAACAAAACAACCACTGGACAAAATAAAGTGCTAATAAAATAGCGATTAATATCACAAAATTTCATCAAAAAAGATCAGAAAAAAGATTTCACATGCAGAGGTAAATTGCTCACTAAAGTACTATTACCATGAAAACAATATATGGGGAATGCTACTGCCCCCAGCTGGTAGTAAATGGAACTGCTCCCAAAAGCTTGTTCAAAGCTATTCAATATATCACTTAGGCTACTATGACGAGCAGTATTGGAGAATAAACCTCTACTGCCCCCCAAATTACACTACATATAACTACCCTAAAAAATGCAGAAAATTCATTAATTATGTGCAAATCCCTCAAACATCCAAATAAAGTGCATAGTGCTAGTTAACTAATTCTAAATCAATGAAATTCATAAATGTTCAACCATAATTCAATAACTTTGTATAAAAAAAGTGCTGAGTGCCAAAATTTCAAATACCTAAGTGAAAAAACATACAAAATTGTACTTAGAGTTTATATGGGAGCAAGGTATGCAAAAAAATACATGTCAACACATCATAGCAAAAGAGCAATTAGGTACCGCCAATAGATTACGTCCAGTGGTCTATGAAGCTGTCCCCGCGCACTCCGCCAAGCGCCCAAGGCTTCTCAAGGGGTAATGTGATCAAAATAAACAGTCCTTTTATAGTACGGCGGGAGAGGCACTCACCACCACATGCCGCTTCCACCCGCACACACGCCCGGACATCCGGCGGCCATGACGTCCTCTCCACGGCCGTGCGGGCACGCCCCCTCCAGATGTCCCGGCCGCCAGGCAAGGAGACGTCCGCCAGTGGGGCAACTCACCGCTCGCACCAAGAAGAAGTTTTATACTCTTAACACTGTAACAATGCGCTATATGTTAGTAACAAGAATACACTATAATGAAAAAATCTACCATGCTGTTATTATGAAGGGGCTATATTAGGATCTCTCAAGGCACACACATGCAAACACCTAGACACATATATATGTTTAATCAAAACAAAAATATATCCCTAACTACAAGCCTATTATAATCTCCTTAAATCCCTGTTCCAGCCAAGAAAAAATGAAAGCAGTATAATAGCATTATCAATCACCAGCCGGTTGGATCACAGATCTTACTATCTCGTTCACTAGTGACAACAGTCCGAGAATATAATAGGATAGCCACACTCTGGGGCCCAATCCTTTGGGTTACTTTTCCACGCTATCTTCTCAAGTAAAGGGGAATATATGCCCGCTGAACCACCATCCAGGATTTTAAAGAAGACTGCGTGAATCCCATTTTCATTGTTGGTACCAGGAAAGGGGGATCCTATAGATCTTCTACATGCCACCATGTCATATTTCCCAGTTGGTGTCTTGCTTTTTCATCCCGATTTTCCAGGCAACCTCCTTCTACCACACCTACTTTCCCGTCAGTCATTCCCATCTAGACACAACTAAATAGTGCAAGAAAAAACAAATATAAATTATTTTGCCAAAAACATCAGTGATCAAAAAAGAAAAAAGTGCCAGTGAAACATAACCTATCATACAAAAGAATATATGTCTAAAAATAGACATAAATATAAATTGCACCCCCCCCCCCCCCAATGTGAACCCAATATGTGAACCAAATAAGTGCAATAACACAAGTGTACCTGTTACATCCCTTACCCACCACTAGGATATAGATAATGTGTGGGGGAACAACCCTGGGGTGCCTAAAGATGTAATAATGATAATAGACACCATTCTATAAACTGATGGGATCACTAAAGAAAAGGTCCAAAAGAGACATCCTCATTCAGGCCTAGAGGTGTGGCCGTATCTAGGGTGTGGATCCACCTTGGTTCTTCTTTCATAAGTTTAATCTTCAGGTTACCCCCCCGTGGGCCCAAAACTATTCTTTGAAGTCCCACCACCACCAAACCTTGTACCATTGAGTTATGGTAATTCAAAAAGTGTTTGGCAACGGGTGTAAGAGTCTTCCCTTCCTCGAGATCTCGAGCCGCCAGCCGGATATTGGATAGATGTGATTGAATCCTACTCTTTAGGCCGGTTTTGGTTTCTCCTACGTAAAATCTGGGACAAGGACAACTGATCAAGTAGATAACGGATTTAGTATTACAATTGATAAAATCTTAAAGAGCAAATTTACGGCCTGTGTTAGGATTAGTTACCTCCTTAGTTTTGACCATATGCTTGCACACAGAACACGAGCCACATGGTGAACCTTTAATACTTCCAGCTGTCAACCAGGTACCTTCAGCTCTAGAAAAGTGACTATGGCACACATGGTCCCGGATATTCCTAGCACGTCTCGCTATCAGTCGTGGTACCTTTGGTAACCAACCTCCAAGGTCCTTATCACTCGTTAAGATGTTCCAATGACGTCCAAGTATGTTTCTTATTGCCTTCCACTGTTGATTGAACCTTGTAACCACTCCAATATGTTTCATTGGGGTACGTTTCTTTTTCTGTAGTAATTCTAGACGATTGGCCTTACGTGCTCTCCTCAACGCTGTGTTAAAGTGGACCAACACCCAGGATTTTCACTATCCTGGGTTTTGGTCCACTTCGGTGGGGCACCCCGATCGGGGGTGCCCCGCTGTCTGAAACCCCCCAGAAAGCCCCAAAAAACGCACCTCTCCCCGCTCCCACGTGACCGCGCCAGCCAATCACAGCGCTCAGAGCCGCTGTGGTATGCGCGTCCAAGGCCGCCTGGGCGCGCATACCAGCTCAGCTGGCTCTGAGCGCTGGAGGCCGCGTCTCGCGCTTCCCTCTAACAGGGAGCGCGCCTGCACCGGCCATTCACAAACGGCCGGCGCGGGTGCGCGCCCTGCTAGAGGGAAGCGCGAGACGCGGCCGCGGCATGCGCCGATGGAACGGGGCTGAGGTAAGGTTTGTGGGCCTCCTGGGGGGTTCCTCCCCGCGGGACATCCCGATTTCGGATGCCCCGCGGGGAGGGATCTGATCGGTCCGGGAATCTTATAGATTTCCGGGCCGATCCCCCCTGGGTGTTGGTCCACTTTAAGTACACTCTTTGGGTATCCCCTGGCTCTAAGTCTTTGTCTCAAATTTTGAGCTTCCTTTTCAAAGTCTTCAGTCTTGGTGCAGTCGTAAGAATTGGCCAATCGGAATCCCCTTTTTCAAGTGTGTGGGATGTGAGCTGTCAAAATGTAGAATACTATTGGTGGCAGTGTGTTTTCGGTATAATGTACTCTTGATGTCCCCCTCAGCTGTTACCGTAAGGCAAAGATCCAGGAATGTGGTAGTTTCTGCAGACAAATGTGATGTAAGTTTAATATTTAAATCATTATCGTTCAATTTGTCAAGAAAATCATCACATTCCATCTGGGTACCTTCCCAAAAGAAGAGGACATCGTCGATGAAACGAAACCATGCCACAATATGGCGATGGTACTGTTCCAAACGCTCACTGAAAACCACCTCCCTTTCCCACCAACCCAAGAACAGGTTGGCGATGGAGGGCGCACACTTCGCACCCATAGCTACGCCCATCCTTTGTCTATAGAAAAATGTATTCAATGTTTGGGAGCAGTTCCATTTACTACCAGCTGGGGGCAGTAGCATTCCCCATAAATTGTTTTCATGGTAATAGACACAGTACTTTTGTGAGCAATTTACCTTCGCATGTGAAATCTTTTTTCTGATCTTTTTTGATGAAATTTTGTGATATTAATCGCTATTTTATTAGCACTTTATTTTGTCCAGTGGTTGTTTTGTTTTATCTATGTTATGTGTGTGTGTTGTATGTGGTTTTAATTATTGCGCTAACTAATAAACTTATCTTAGATTTTTTATCTGGTGGAGTGCCCAATCTTTGGAATTCTGTTTGTGGGTCTTGTGTTTTTGCAAATTGGTATATAGAAAAAAGCTAGGGAGTGGTAGGCATACCTCCCAAGTGTCCCTGATTTGTAGGGACTGTCCCTCTTTTGAGTCTGTGTCCCCGTTGTTCTCACTTGTTCCTCTTTGAGGTGTAACATGCAAATACATAATTTATTGATGTAGATCTGCATATTTAAAGTGTTAAACCGGACCCTCGCCCTGAAAAGGAGCCTATCTTATGTTTCCCTCACCCTGTACATTCAGATTGCCCACATAGAAAATGCAGTAGATGCAGGTAGGGTGATTTTTAGAGACTTTACAACACCCAAGATGGCGGCTCATGGGCGTGCAGGCTGCTCTGCATTCTGGGATTGCTGACCTTTTCCTGACCTCAGCTCTGCTCTTTGTGCAAAGCACAGCTATATCCCTGCTCTCCTGCACTTTTGACCCCTCTCAACTCCTTAGTATGTGATGCTACTGAGCCAAGATGGCGGCCCCCGTATCCTAGAGTGCTGAACAGAGTTGCAGGTCAGTGAGGGAAAGAATAAAAAGTGACTAAAAACATTAAATATATTAATTTTAGATGCTGGGGAATAGTTTAAGGGTTTGGGCTGTTCATTAAATGATTCTGAAGGTCCGCTTTAAGTTGTGACTGTTAAAAGTCTACTCTCCTATCCATCCCTCAAGGAGGGGGCATGGTCTAACAAATGTCCCTCTTTCCCACCCTAGAAAAGTTGGAGTGTATGGTGGTGGGTAACACATAAATGTGATTGATGGTGGTCCAGGACCGGGTAAAAGAGAACCCACCAGTTACAAGACTTTGCCTCGCTTCACCAGAGCCAATGGCAGGGGCTTACCTAAGGGGGGGGCACGTGCCTCGAGTGCAGCAGGTCAGGGGTGTGCTAAAGGGGAACCTGAGCATGGGGTGGGGGTGGCATTTTGAATCTTTGCCCCAGGTGCCAAAAAGCCTAGATGCGCCTCTGGCCAATGGGTTCACTGTTTGTGGCATTGCTCTCCCAACAGCGAATCCGATTGGTCGATGGCAGTCACTAAATGGCTGCCATACAAAGGAACTCAGAAGGGTAAGTAGGGAGCTGTCTTCATCTGAACTTATGGAGGGGGAGATTCAGTGGGGCATCCCGAATTTGGCTTCCTCATGCTGCAAAGGTGGAAGAAGTAATTTGTGAAATTATTTAAAGTGGACCAAAACCCAGTATTTTTTTTTTTTATTGCAAGGCCAGCTTCGGTATTCATAACAGATGGGTTATTCCGCCACAAGGTGGCGCAGTGGTACTGCAGAAAGCTGTGGCACCTCCCGGCTCCCTATAAAAACGGGATTAACCAACAAGTTCCCAGTGTTTTCTCTGCAGTGACACTGCGATGTTAGAAGATGGCTCTCTCTTGCGCAGGTGAGTGGTGCAACCAAGCCTGCGGCCCTGCAAGTCGATTTCCATCTGTTTCTGGACCCTCACTGCCTCGGCTGACGGATCGGGTGAGGGTAGAAGAGCACTAGGGTCAAGTGCTCCTGGAGCGCTGCTCCAAGCCGCAGACCCTGTTCCACAAAGGGTAGCCGGCCATAGGCTTTATGGTGAGCCTAATAGGGATGCGGAGTTTCTTTCCTGGCTTCTGAGGGGGGTGAGTTGTTGGGGAATGGTCCCTTTATTTTCCTTTTGTGGTCCCCCACCCCTCCCTGGTCATGGCTGTTCGCCGCTGCCTTGGGCTAGTCTCTCTCCCTTCCCCCGCTCTCGGGCTTCGTTCGGGGGAGGCGGGTTGTAGCGGTGAGTGGTGATATTTGTAGTGTTTTGACATTTTCCGTGTAATTGTGGTGGTTTTTACTGCCGCGCCACCTTGTACTGCGTTCCGCAACTGTGGGCGCTATAACCTGAGGTGATTTTGCTTTGTCATGGCGCTGGCCGGGTCACATGAAAGACGTTTTCGCGCTCTTCGGGGGGGGCGGGGCTGGGTGATGACGCGTATCGAGACGTCCCCCCGCTGCCAGCTGCTCGAGGTACTTCTGCCGGCGCCATTTTAGGCAAGCTGCGCATCTGGATTTCTCCCTTTCTGGCTGCGACGCTACCTCCTCCGGTGTGTCGCCTTATCCTTCTGTCTGTGCCTAGTGACCCTGAGGTGTCTGTGGTCCGTGAGTCCCCCTTGGGGTTTTTTAATTGATTTGGGGTGTATGTGCTGCGGGATGCTCATTGTCTTTTTACTTATGTCTTTCAGGCGGGATACCCTTGGGTTGTGGTTTCTCCCGACTCCACTCCATCCATCCCCTCTTCCCCCTTCACTGACTTCTGGGGGCATCCCGGGGTGGCTTTGTGTAGCCTTTACCCACCGCTGGCCTATTGCGCCTGTGTTAATCACCGTATGGAGGCTTCTGGGGATAGCGTGCTTGGGGGTCCTTCGGGGCAAGCCTGGCTGTGTTCCATTTGTGGGGTGTCCCCTGTGTGTAACAGTGTCACGGTGTGCCTGCCGTGCGCTGAAAGTGTCCTTGGGCTTCAAGCTGGTTTGCCTGCTGCGCTTCCTAGCTCGGCGCATCCCTCTGCTTCACCTACTCCCCAGCTCCTGCAATTGGGCCCCAGTTAGGGGGACATTAGCAGGAAGTCCCACTCTGATTGATCTGGCTCTGCGTGTGGCCAGTATTGAGAAGCAGCTTACCAGGACTGTTCCTAGGAAGGCCTCTAGCAAGAAGCGGCACCTGACTACTCCCTCACGCTCTACTGAGGAGAATGAGGAATTTGATGTCATTACTGAATGTTAGTCGTGAGGCAGTTCTCCTTCCTCCAGGGAATGACTCCTCTGGAGACCAGCAAGAGGTTTGTGACAGTGACCCGGAGTCTGGGGATTCATGGTATCCTGAGGACACTGGTAATTTACTGTCTCGCATTTTTGAAATCCTACACATTGCCCCCCTGTGGAGGCTAAAAGGAAACAGGGTGAGCTGTTTCGTCCTGTTAAACAGCGTCTGGAGTTCCCTGAGCAAGGACATTTTACCACTATGGTGCTTAAAGAATGGGAACGTCCTAACAGGCTGTCTGCTGTGCCCAAGGGTTTGGATAAGAGATATCCCTTTCTCTTGTTAAGAGGTGGTCAGTTCCCCCTGAAGTGGACACTCCTGTGCTAGGCTTGTCCAACACTTCGCTCATGCCTTCCCCGGACACTACCACTCTAAGGGACGGTGAGGACAGGCGCATGGATCAGCTGGCCTGTCATGCCTTTTCCCCTTGTGGGGGCTGGCTTGCGCCCTACCTGTGCCGCAGCTATTACGACTATTGCCCTAAAGTCTCTACTCAAGCGCCTCCTGGATGGCCCTTTAACTCTTAGAGGGGGGGAGGAGTTTAGGTCCCTCTTGGTTTGCTCTGATTTTGTGGCCTTTATCCTTGCTGCTATGAATGATGCTGTGCGGCTAAATGCTAGGGCCTCTGCGCTCTTGGTGGCTATGCACCGCTCTGTCTGGTTGCGCCAGTGGGCAGCTGATGCTGCTGCTAAGAAAGCTCTCACTGGTCTCCCCTTCGTGGGTCTGCGGCTATTTGGGGAGCGTCTGGAGGCTTCACGTCTCAGACCGATGAATACAGGAGGTAGTGTCCTCCGGTTACAAGATAATTTGCAGCCTGGCTGCCCCCAAGATTCATCAGGTCCCGGATGTCTTTAAACCCCGTCTGCTCAAGGGTTGCGTTTGGCGGTTCAATGCCTGCTGGAGTCAGGGGTCATTAGTCCGGTGCCCCATCAAGAAAGAGGTCAGGGGTACTATTCCAATCTCTTCACGGTCCCCAAAAAGGACGGCTCACTGAGGCCCATTCTGGATCTGAAGGGCCTCAACAAGTTTGTCAGATTCAAGCATTTTCGCATGGAGACGCTGTGCTCGGCTGTCAGTACCCTTCGCCTGGGCGACTTCATGACCACTGTGGACATCAAGGATGCTTATCTTCATGTGCCTATCTTCCCAGGTCATCAGATTTCTAAGGTTCGCGCTGGAGGATCAGCATTACCAGTTTGTGGCTCTACCCTTCGGTATCACCTCGGCACCTCGGGTGTTCAAGGTACTGGCGGGAGTGATGGCTCTGCTACGGAACCAGGGCATCCGCATCATTCCTTACCTGGACGACATCCTGATTGTGGCCCAGTCCTTTCCTCAGGCAGAGCAAGACACTCAAATGGTGACATCCACTCTACAGTCCTTCGGCTGGGTGATCAACTATCCCAAGTCTTCTCTGTCCCCGTCCTTGGTGAGGTCCTTTCTGGGCATGACTTTGGATACCTCTCAGGTCAAGGTGTTCCTTCCTCAGCAGAAGGCGGAGGGTCTTCAGAAGCAGGCTCAGGCTCTTCTGTCGTGTCCTCATCCCTCCATCCGTCAGGGGATGCAGTTGGTGGGCCTGATGGTGTCCTGCTTCGAGGCGGTCCCCTTTGCTCAGTTTCACATGAGATCTTCAGTTGCACCTCTTGTCAGTTTGGGATCGGGACCCCCTGTCCTTGGATCAGGAATTTGCTCTGTCTCCTCTGGCCAGACAGTCCCCCCTTGTGGTGGCTGGACTCTAAGAACCTTCTGGGGGGCAGGACCTTCCTGCCCCCGTGCTGGGAGACGGTAACCACAGATGCCAGTCTGACAGGTTGGGGGGCTTCCGGAAGTCCCTGAGGTTCCAGGGTTGGTGGGGCCCACAAGAGGCTCATGCTTCCGCCAACGTTCTGGAACTGAGGGCGATCAGGTTGGTTCTTTCTTGCCTAACCACCCACCTTCGGGGTCGGGCTGTTCAGATCCGCTCAGACAACCAGACGGCGGTTGCCTACATCAATCAGGGAGGAACTTGGAGCAAGCAAGCCTTCAAGGAAGTGTCCCTTATCCTGTCTTGGGCGGAACAGCATGTTCCCTGCATCACAGCGGTCTACATTCCGGGAGTGGAGAACCAGGAGGCGGACTCCCTGAGCAGGGGGACGTCTCGTCTGGGGGAATGGTCCCTCAACAACCGGGCTTTTCTCTCCCTGTGTCACCGCTGGGGTCAGCCGGACGTGGACCTGTTTACGTCCCGTCACAATCTTCCCAGATTTTTCTCTGTCTCAGGATCCTCTGGCCTTCCCCACGGATGCCTTGGCAATACCTTGGATGGAGTTTCACCTTCTGTGTTCCCTCCGTTTCCTCTCCTGGGCAGGGTCATATGCAAGGTAGTCCAGGAGCAACTACCGGCCATCCTAGTGGCCCCTTGTTGGCCAAGAAGGGTTTGGTTCACAGACGTCGTGCAGTTGGCTGTAGACCGATACGTCTTGCCCAAGGATCCAGATCTCTTCACTCAGGGGCAGCTACGCCACCCCAATTTACAAACACTGGCTTTAACGGCTTGGCTGCTGAAACCTCCATTTTGATGGAAAAGGGGTTGCCTGCTTCTGTTTATACCATGATTCGGGCTAGGAAGAAGTCCTCGTCCTTTTATTTATTAAAGGTTCTGGCTTGCTTACAATGCCTGGTGAGAGTCTAAGTCTTTTCCCTGTAGGGTGTTTTCTATTCCCAGGATTCTGGAATTCTTGCAACACTGTTTGGGAAAAAATTGCCAGAGCTGAAACATCCTTTGAGTGTACTAAGTTAAAGGCCCAAATCCAAAGACCATTTGCCAATCACCGGCTGATTAAAACTTTTTTACAAGGTGTCTCTCATGTGCGTCCACCCCGTAAGCCTTTGCTACCAGTCTGGGATCTGAATCTGGTGTTGTCTGCTTTGCAGGGGCCCTTTGAGTCTATCCGGGAGGCTGCCTTGCCCATTTTGACTCTTAAGGTAGCCTTTTTGGTGGCTATCACTTCTGTAAGGCGAGTTTCTGAGCTAGCAGCGCTTTCCATCAAACCTCCTTATTTTGAGCGGCATCAGGATAAGGTGATGTTTCGACTTAAGCCTGATTTCTTGCTTAAGGTTGTGTCTGCCTTTCATCTTAATCAGGACATTGACTTGCCTTCATTGTGTCCTAATCCTGCTAATTCTAAGGAGCGGACACTGCACTCCCTGGATGTGGTCAGGGCTCTGAGAACAAAGAGCATCAGATTTTCTGAAAGTCTCAGTAGCAACCAAATAAAACTTAACTTCTGGACCAAGGAAGGGTCTGCCTCCGGCTAAATCCACTATCAGCAAGTGGATCCGTCAGGCGGTGGTTCAAGCCTATTCTGCTAAGGGAAAGAATCCTCCCTTTAGGATTACTGCTCATTCCACTCGTGCTATTGGTGGCTCTTGGGCTTTTCAGCACCAGGCTTCTGTTGAACAAGTTTGCAAGGCCGCTACTTGGTCTTCTGTTCATACTTTTTCCAAGTTTTACAAGGTTGATGTTAAGACCTCAGCGGATGCTGCTTTTGGGCTGCAAGGTGCTTCAGGCGGTAGTGACTTGAACTACTGGCCGTTACTCTTTGGGGATCCCACCCTACTCTGGAATTTTGGATGTCCAAACTGTTATGAATACCAAAGCAGGCCGTGCCATGAAATAAAGAAAAAAAGCAATTCTGTGAGTACTCACCTGTAGAGTTGTTTTTGTTCTTGCATGGCACGGCCCGCTTCGCCCCACCCTTGTTATCGTTATTCTTGGTTGCCTCTTTATGGTGATCCAAGTTAAATTGGGTTTTTTTACCTTTTTTACATTCTTACCTTTATTTTCTCCCGGCTTCTTGTCTCACTGCTTGTCTACGCTGGGAACTTGTTGGTTAATCCTGTTTTTATAGGGAGCCGGGGGGTGCCACAGCTTTCTGCAGTACCACTGCGCCACCTTGTGGCGGAATAACCCATCTGTTATGAATACCGAAGCGGGCCGTGCCATGCAAGAACAAAAACAATTCTACAGGTGAGTACTCACAGAATTGCTTTTTTGACTATCCTGGGTTTTCATCCTTACCCCCGGAACACCCCGATCGGGGGTGCCCTGCTGTCTGAAACCCCCCAGATCGCCGATGCCAACTCACCTCTTCCCGGTCCTACGGGGCAGGTGCGGACACTGGTCCAATCATCGCGCTCAGAGCCGCTGACGTCACGCCGTCTAAGGCCAGTGGCTCAGAGCGTTCTGGCGGCCGCATCACCCGCTGCCCTGCTAGACGGACAGAGGAGATGCGGCCGGGGCTTGTGCATGCACTGTTGGACCAGGAAGCAAGGTAAGTGAATGGGGGGGTTCACATCGCGGGGCATCACTATTTTGGATGCCCCGGGGGAGGGAATTGATCGGCATGGGAATCTATAGATCAAACTGGGTTTTGGTCTACTTTAAAATGAAACAAAACCTAGTGTAGCAGGCCCTGTGATCTAAAAGATTCCAGGGCCGACCGCTGGCATTGTTGTGGGGCATCTTAAAATCAGGTGTGACCCCCCCCCCCCGAATGCCACCCAAGGCACCTGCTTCCTGGTGCCGTCCCCGATGTAAACATTGGGCAGCTGTATCCACCATCTTTTGGCTGTGAGCGTGCTCCCTCCCCCAGATATTCATATGGTCTTGGGCATGAGCGCGCCCCGCTGTTTGGTATGCACCCGTTAGTGTTCCCCATTGCCACAAACGAACATAACCTATGCAAGGCAATCTGCTCTGATTGGCCGAGAGCCTGCACATGCACAGTAGGATCGGGAAGAGCTGAGTTTTACTGGGCAAGCCCAGGGGTTGGACACAGCAGGGCACTCCAAATCATGCCTGAGGGTAAGGGACAAAACCCGGGATAGTCAAAATCCTGGGTTTTGTTCAGCTTTATGCTGACCATTTTTACAGAGGGGCAAATTTAGGAGGCTTAAATTGTGACAGCTTAACAAATCGCTAAGTTAAAGTGGACCAAAACTATAAGGCACTAGATCTGGCTTGCATTCCACCGCTGTGTGAACCCTCTGCCCATGGGCATGCATACCTCCCAACTGTCTTTGGTTTGATTTGGAGGGACTGGCCCTCTTTTAAGTCCACGTCCCCCTGTTCCTCGTTGTTCTCATGTGTCCCTCTTTGAGGAATGACATGCAGATCTGCAGCAATAAATGATTGATTTACCTATTCATAGTGTTGTTTTAACTGTTTTAACCTACCTCCTATCCATCCCTCAATGAGTGGGCGTGGCTTCATCCATCAATAAGGGGGCATGGCCTAATTTGACAATTGTCCCTCTTTCCCACCCTGAAAAGTTGGTGGTAGGTATAGGCCTGTGTGGCCCTGGGTGCCATCATTCTTGGGATATGTGCAGGCAAGCCTGGCGTAACTGAATGGCTGACATGGCTGCACTCCACTTAATATGCGCATCCGGAGAAGCTGATTGGAGGAGAGTGACGTCTGTGTGGGGGCTTGTTGGAAAGGTACCAATGGGGGGGGAGGGTGATTCAAATAGTGGGGCAAGCCGATTTGGGGCTCATCAGCCTGTCAAGGAGTCTTTTGGATTACGGGGCCGGTATACCGTTCGAAGTGGACCAAAACTCACGGCAATTGGCCCGGGAATCTATAAGATTCCTGGGCTGATCGATATTTCCCCCCACCCCCCGCGGCATCCAAAATCGGGATGCCCTGCTGTGTGAACCCTCCCAGGTTGCCCCATACACTTACCTTTTTCCCCGGTCCAACGGCGCATGCCATGGCCGCATCCCTGTGTGCCCGCGCCAGGCATTTGTAAATGTCCGGCGCGGGCACGCTCCCTGTTAGAGGGTAGCAGGGGATGCGGCCTTCAGTGTGCGCGGAGCTGCTTGCCTTAGACATCGTGACGTCAGCAGATCCGAGTGCGCTGATTGGATGAACGGCCTCACATGTGCAGTAGGACTGGGAAGAGGTGAGCTGGTTTTGGCGGCTTCACACAGCAGGGCATCCCTGATCGGGGTGTCCCACGGGCAAGGACCAAAACCCAGGATAGTCAAAATCCTGTTTTTTGGTACATTTTAAGATTCCAGGGTTGCTTGATACCCTCCTCCGGGGGCATCCAAATTAAGGGTGCTCTGCTGAGTGAAACCCTCCAGGTCACCTGGTAAACCCACCTTCTCCCCTGATCCAATGGCACATGTGCAGGGGCAATTATCAAAACCTGGGATCAGGGCCTGGCTCCAGGTTTGTGGGGGCCCTTGGGCAAGAGAGTCTTAATAGGCTCCAAAGTAGTGAGTCACATGATGTCACCTTTCAGCTCCGCTGCCACAAATGGGTCATCTCCTGCTGCTGGTTGCCCTCCGGTCCTTGTCAGTTGTCACCTGGTTCTCGCCCCCTTCTGAGCTTCCATCAATTGCCCTCCATTCCAGGCAGGGCCGCCGTCAGCACCCGGCAAGCCCGGTCAGCTGCAGAGGGCCTCACCCATCAGGGGGTCCACTGACAGCTGGCACAATGTGGTTAGAACTGCACACACTTCCGTTCTCCGTCTCTCTGCTCCATCCATCCCTGTCTCCTCAGCTCTGTCCTATTGGTTGTATGTCACCTCTGCCTCATCCATCCTTATCTCCTGAGCCCTGACCCATTCATTCATGCTCACTGAGCCCTGACACATCTTTCCCTATCCACGCCGCCTTGCCCCATCCATCTCTATCCCCTGAGCCCTGACCTATCCTTGTTCTGTGCATCTATGTTCCCTCAGCCTCCCTCTTCCTCAATACT